>BTPG01000005.1:186371055-186621055 GCA_036245525.1 Semisulcospira habei
TACCGGTCTCTGCCAGACCTGTAATTAATGCACACTTGTTTTCGCACTGTCTCAGACGCAGATAGCCGCGATGTTATCATCTGACGTTATACGTGAACAAACAAACAAACAAACAAACAAACAACAACAACTGACGTCAGAGTATGACGTATTCTAATTGTGTGATTTATTCAGGTGGTGGCAGATGAACTGTTTAATACACGAGCATTGTTTTAAAATAGAAGTTTCAATGGGGATATTGTTGGGAACATTAGCACTGGCATGTGACGTTAGTAGTGCGACATAGGTGTCTGGTTTTGGTAACAGTATGGTCATAAACTATTTCTCGCGAACTCTTTTTTATTTTTGCGGTTAAACAGAGTTAGTGTCATACCCACAAAGTGACAATCGGCGAGTATTTGAAGGCTGATTTACGATCAAACTTTTTTTTTTTTTTTTTTGGTTGCAACACTAATTGTGTATCTTTTCACAAGTCTAGACTGGGGCTTTGTAAGTGACGTTCTAGAAACCCTAGAAGCCATACCTTCTGAAAAACACAAACAAATAACTGCAACATCAGCAACAATAAACAACAAAAACAACAACCGCATTGTTTTCTGTTTGAATAGATATTTGTAACACCGCTAATCTCATACTTATCGTTACTTTTACAAACTGCAAGAGAGTAGAGCCCCGATTAGCCGGATTAGCTCGGCGCCAAAAGGCACCACTCTCTGGCTACAATTTACTGCTATGTCCTCTGTCTTTAACGCTTTTAGCCCCAAGGTCCCATTTCTCAAATTTTGGAGGTGTTGCCTAGCGACTATGTACCAGTTGTAGGAGAATGATTGATCATGATAATTCAAGGGTACCTGCCAGATGAGCTTGGCGCCTGTCGGCCTGTCAATCAGTGTAACGGTGTTTTTAGTGTACTAAATTAAATTGTTACATATATAAACATTTATGGAATGAGTGTGTGCGTGGGCTTTCTGCCAATCTGTATAAAGGTGGGTGTTCTATCTCTGTTTACTAGACTCTTTCATCCACCACACACGCGCTTACAAACGAAGGACAAAGGCCACACAATTATATCTCTTTGCCCTCTGTTTAACTATTTCTCATACACTCATAACATACATTAAACAACACAATTCACATCATATAAACCAATCTACACAGATAACAATTCACATCATATAAACCAATCTGCACAAATAACTAACAAGTGGCATATAGGTTATTCACAACTTCAGCGCTCACACATTCACTCGCTACCGTAGAGGTCGTTGTCTCTCTCGAGAGACGTCACTCGACTCCTCTTTATACTAGTGTCGACACAGTCAATATCACATTGACGACTTGACGGAGATTCCCGAACTGAATATTACTATTCAATGACTACTCACAGATTTAGAACATTCCTAGGCGTGAAATTAACGGCGCTAGACGACAATAGCTACACTGACGGAACACTGCATGTGGTCCTGTAGCACGAATCTGTGGCTTACTTCGCTACCGTTGCTGCTCGTAGCACCAGTGATGGTAGGACGAAGGAGAGATGAAGGCTTGATGTCCGCATCTGGTGACGTACGTGATGCTCTCAGGACAGCTTCATCGGCCCTACACCAGGGGTTTCCGCTCCGTACCGGCCCCGCTGTACACAACATTTATACACTCATAAATGTTCGCTCTTATACCCAAAAGTCTGAATGTGTCTTCGACACATTATTATACTTCAGAGCGCTCTAGATCATTTCCTCTGAAAAATGTCTTCTTTATGCCACCATACCACAGTCACTATTGTCATAATTCTTATGACAATTCCTATAGCCACTTTAACACTGTACACACAATTCCTATAGCCACTTTAACACAGTGCACACAATTCCTATAGCCACTTTAACACTTTACACACATTTTACGTACCTACACCCAATGGATTATGAGCCAAATATTACAATCACAGCTCACCTCCAATTCGTAACATTACTGCACATTTCATCATTAGGTATACCTAAATATATACTGAATTCTATTCCTATTTCAGTCCCACATCTTCGCATATGAATAAATACAACATGACATTCTAGTTATAAACTATATCACATAATTACATGACTAAACAAGTATTGACACGAGCCATCGCATTTCCTTCAAACATGGCTTTTCTTCACTCTAATAATAATTCATAAAACAATACTTTCTTTTTCATCTGAATAGCGTTACAGGTCATTATAAATACCGGTACTAAAAGAATAAATACCTGTATTCAATATACAGCTATCGAATTCTCTAGCCAGAATTCTTCCTCGGAGCCCTAGCGAAAACGACCGCTCGTCTCGACTGGTATAGCATCTCTAACCGGCAATTATTCCCGATACCACACTGTCACTCCCACACGTGACACGTGAACATCGCTCACCGCTACATTACCGCACGTGAACAATGCTTATCTCTACATTATTCGCATGTGCACATTCGGTCCAACTGCTAATGACGTCACACCATCGTCCGACCGAACCCTGCACTAAAGGCGTTCGTTACACTCAGCCAGGCAGTCCTGCAGGAATCCACTCAGCCGGCGAGTCCTGCAGGAATCCACTCAGCCGGCCAGTCCTGCAGGAATCCAGTCAGCCTGCCAGTCCTGCAGGAATCCAGTCAGCCAGCCAGTCCTGCAGGAATCCAGTCAGCCGGACAGTCCTGCAGGAATCCACTCAGCCGGCTAGTCCTGCAGGAATCCAGTCAGCCAGCCAGTCCTGCAGGAATCAGTCAGCCGGCCAGTCCTGCAGGAATCCACTCAGCCGGACAGTCCTGCAGGAATCCAGTCAGCCAACCAGTCCTGCAGGAATCCATTCAGCCAACCAGTCCTGCAGGAACCCAGTCATCCGGCCAGTCCTGCATGAATCCAGTCATCCGGACAGTCCTGCAGGAATCCAGTCATCCGACCAGTCCTGCAGGAATCCAGTCAGCCAGCCAGTCCTGCAGGCATCCAGTCAGACGGTCAGTCCTGCAGGAATCCAGATAGCCATCAGTCCTGCAGGAATCCAGTCAGCCGGCAAGTCCTGCAGAAATCCAGCCAACCAGTCCTGCAGGAATCCAGTCAGCCGGCCAGTCCTGCAGGAATCCAGTAAGCCAGCCAGTCCTGCAGGAATCCAGTCAGCCGGCCAGGCCTGCAGGAATCCAGTCAGCCAGACATCCCTGCAGGAATCCAGTCAGCCGGTCAGTCCTGCAGGAATCCAGACAGCCGGCCAGTCCTGCAGGAATCCAGTCATCCAGCCAGTCCGGCAGGAATCCAGTCAGCCGGCCAGTCCTGCAGGAATCCAGTCAGCCAGCCAGCCAGTCCTGCAGGAATCAGTCAGCCGGCCAGTCCTGCAGGAATCCAGTAAGCCAGCCAGTCCTGCAGCAATCCAGTCAGCCGGCCAGTCCTGCAGTAATCCAGTCATCCAGCCAGTCCTGCAGTAATCCAGTCAGCCAGCCAGTCCTGCAGGAATCCAGTCAGCCAGCCAGTGCTGCAGGAATCCAGTCATCCAACCAGTCCTGCAGGAATCCAGTCAGCCGGCCAGTTCTGCAGGAATCCAGTCAGCCAGCCAATCCTGCAGGAATCCAGTCCATGGGCGCCATTTTGTTTGGTCGACCGCCACGTTTTTGTGCTCTCAGTGTTTAGTGCCTTTTCTTTGGATGTACTGTGTTTTTGTCTGCTGAAAGCTGCTGAGTATTGTATAAGAGTGTGCTGATGAGGATTGTATGCTTGTTTTTCGTCGGATGAGGATGCTGTTCGAGTGGTATCGTATTGAATAGTCTTTCGTTTGAATTTGTTTACGCCGCCATCTCTGCCTCTTCCGCAGCGTGGGTCCGCATTGATCCGCGGGCCTTTTCGCTGCTTTGTTCTATGTCAGTGCTGCGCGCTAGTCGGTAAAGTGTTTACTGTGCGAGGCTGTCTGCCTCTCGCGGCCACATCTGTTGCTTGATTGTTGTCCGTGTCCCTCGCTCCCCAACCACACTTACACACACACACACCGACCGGCGCACACACACACACCGCACACACACACACCTACTGTACATCAGTTTTCTCCCTTGCGTCTCTTCCCTACCGCACTGCTCACATACCTCGGCACACACACACTTACTCATACACCCTGCTGCACCCTCTTCCCGTCTTTCGCTTTCTTGTCCCCACAAATAATCATGCTCATCAGATACACACGCCAACAACTGCTATCTCTACGTCGCCATGCCACCCACTCCGCATCTGGTGCCGCCGACAGTGTTGCAGTCGCCTTACGCGGCATCCGATTGCGCAAGAGAGGCCGCAGGGGCGGAATTAGCAGAAGGCAGGACGCACAAACACACACACTACCACACACTTCTTCATCTCTTCCAATGCCCTTCCACCCCTTCCGCCTCCTCCCCCTTCCTTCCTTCTTCTCCCATTTCTTCTCCTCCCTCCCTCATTCACTGCTCCATGCCCTCCTCGACTGCCCACTCCCCCACCCTCATCCCCCTTCCTCTCCTCACCCCCTCCTCCTTCGCCTGCTTTCTCCTCCTCCTCCCCTCCTCCCCCTTTTTCCTCCCCGTCACCCTCCCCATCCCTCTTCCTCATCTTTTTATACTCCCCTTCCTCCCCCTCTCCCCTCTCCCCCTCCCCACCCCCCTCTCGCATCCTCTTTCTTACCCGGTTATCCTTCCCCGACTGTTCCTCCTCCCCACTCCACCCCTCACTCCTCTTTCCCCCCTCCATCCTCTCTCCCCCCTCCCTACCCTCCCTCTCCTCTGTCCTCTTCTTCGTCCGTTTCTTCTCCCTCTGCTGTCACTTCCAACCTAAAACTGTGTCTATTTAATGCCCAGTCTGTCTGCAAAGATGGCAAAGCTGACGTGATTTCCGACTTCATTCTAGACAATGACCTAGATATTGTCGTGATCACCGAAACGTGGCTCCGCTCGGCTGGCGACGAACCCATCATCGCCAGCGTCACTCCGAGTGGCTACCGCCTGGCCTCCTTCCCGCGCGCTTTCAGAGGGGGTGGCATTGCCATCATCTACAGGGACTGCCTTTCCGCTCACCTCTCCTTCTCTCAGTCTCTACCTTTTGCTCATCCCTCCTTTGAATCTGTCGAGGCCGTAGCAACACTCCCTGGCCAGTCCCTCATCTTCTCATGTATCTATCGCCCCCCTCCAAGCTCTCAAAACAAACTCACAAACTCCATGTTCCTCACCGAGTTCGACCTCCTCCTCGAACACTACAGCACACGACCCGGAAAACACATCCTTCTAGGCGACTTTAACTTCCACTTTGACAAACCCGACCACCCTGACACAAAACGCCTCTGCACGTCACTTTTAAACCACAATCTTACACAACACATCACTAAACCCACCCACCGACTTGGCCACACCCTCGACTGGATCATCACCCGCACCTCCGATCAACTCTTTCTCGACTCTGACACCTCTTCTGTGCTTCCCTCTGACCACTTCGCTATTCTCGTCTCCCTCAATCTACCTCCCCCGAAAAAAACCAAGCTCGTTGTCTCTCGTCGCAAACTAAAATCTGTCAACCGCGAGAGCTTCTTCGACGAAGCTGTCGACCTTCTCTCGGACCCCACCCCCTCTCCCGATCTTGCATCCCATTTCGATTCCTCCCTTCGAAAACTTCTAGACACCCATGCCCCTGTCACCACCTGCTCCATACCCAACCGACTCCCCGCCCCCTGGCTCACTGATGACATAGCTGAGGCCAAGCGCGAGCGCCGACAAGCGGAACGCCTCTGGCGCTCATCTGACCTCACCGTTCACAGACAGATCTTCCAAACAACCAGATCCAAAGTCTGCAAAATGATCTCCGAATCTAAACGCAAACACCTTCAAAACCAAATCCTGGAATCCACCTCGTCCAAAACCCTCTACGCCACCATGAACACACTCCTAGGCACTTCTAATGACTCTCCTCTCCCCAACACACACAGCAAAGAAGAACTCCCGTCTGCTTTCTCTACCTATTTTTCGGACAAAATCCAAAATCTGCGCGACACACTCGACACCCTGCCTCCTCCGGCTTGCCCTCCCGACCCCACCTTTTCCGGCACTCCCCTCTCGTCCTTCCGCACCGTCTCTCAGGATGAAGTCCTCAAGACCATAAAGTCCATGCCCTTCAAAACCTGCGAACTTGACCCCCTCCCAGCTTCTCTCTACCGTGACGGCCTTCCAAAACTTCTACCCTTCATTACCGACATCATCAACGCATCTCTAGAAAACGGCTCCGTCCCCGATATCTTCAAGTCCGCCATCGTCCGTCCTCTCCTCAAAAAACACAACCTCGACCCAAACGAACTCAAGAACTATCGCCCAGTCTCCAATCTCTCTTTCCTGTCCAAGCTTCTTGAGAAGGTTGTTCTCAACCAGCTCAACCTCCATCTCACCGACAACAACCTCCTCAGTCCATTCCAGTCTGCCTACCGCAAACATCACAGCACTGAAACAGCCCTTCTACATATCTTAAACGAGCTGCTTCTCTCCACTGACTCTGGCAACATCTCCCTTCTTACACTACTCGATCTCTCTGCCGCCTTTGACACTATAGACCACTCTATCCTCCTCCACCGACTCCACCACTCCTTCGGCATCACTGACTCTGCTCACTCCTGGTTTCTCTCCTACCTCTCTGACAGACAGCAGTCCGTCACCATCAACGGCGTCTCTTCCAACCCGGTAACGCTCTCCTGCGGAGTTCCACAGGGATCCGTCCTGGGCCCGGTCCTTTTCACACTCTACACCTCTCCTCTGTCCAACATCATCCAGTCTCACCGCATACACCACCACCTCTACGCTGACGACTCACAACTGCAAGACAAAGACAAACTCGACAACACTCAGTCACTACTGACTCGCACGGCTGACTGCTACAAAGACGTGAAAAACTGGATGACAGCAAACAAGCTGAAACTGAACGACGACAAAACGGAAGCCATGCTGGTAGGCACTCGCCAAAAACTCTCCCAGCTCCCTCCCTCTCTCCACCTTCAACTCGATAGCACCCCCATCTCCCTCTCTGACTCGGCCAAGAACCTCGGCGTCATCCTCGATTCCTCTCTGTCCATGACCAACTTCGTCTCCGCCACGACCCAGGCATGCTATTTCCACCTTCGCCGCATCAGTCAGATCAGAAAATACCTCACTACCGAAGCTGCCACCAAACTTGCTGTCTCTCTCATCTTATCTCGCATCGACTATTGCAACTCTCTCCTCTCCGGTCTCCCTCACTCCACCATCTTCACTCTCCAACACGTCCAGAACAATGCTGCCCGTCTCGTCCTCAGAAAGAAAAAATCCGACCACATCACACCCCTGCTCAAAATCCTTCACTGGCTCCCCATCCCCCAACGCATCCAATACAAAGTTCTGTCTCTCTGCTACAAATCCCTGAACAACTGCGCTCCTGCCTATCTCTCCAACTTACTTCACCCCTACACACCTTCCCGCTCCCTCCGCTCTGCCTCCGACCCTCTCCGCCTCCACATCCCTCGCACCAAACTTAACACTTTCGGTCCCCGCTCCTTCTCCGTCTACGGTCCATCCATCTGGAACACTCTCCCACTCTCTCTCCGTCAGAAACACTCTCTCTCCTCCTTCCAGTCCGCCCTCAAAACTCACCTCTTTCAACAGTTTTAGCACTATATCACCGCACTCCCCACCCCAAGCTGACCGTCGTAATGTATTTCACTGTTTGTGGTACGTGAGTCATTGTCTAAAGCGTGCGCATGCGTGCGCGAGTTGTGAGTGTGCGCTTAGAGTTATAATTATTATAAGATAAGCGCATTATAAATACCGTAATTATTATTATTATTAGTCCTCCAGAAATCCAGTCAGCCAGCCAGTTCTGCAGGAATCCAGTAAGCCAGCCAATCCTGCAGGAATCCAGTCAGCCAGCCAGCCAGCCCTGCAGGAATCCAGTCAGCCCGCCAGTCCTGCAGGAATCCAGTAAGCCAGCCAGTCCTGCATGAATCCAGTCAGCCGGCCAGTCCTGCAGGAATCCAGTCAGCCAGCCATCTCTGCAGGAATCAAGTCAGCCGGTCAGTCCTGCAGGAATCCAGTCAGCCGGCCAGTCCTGCAGGAATCCAGTCAGGCGGCCAGTCGTGCAGGAATCCAGTCAGCCAGCCAGCCAGTCGTGCAGGAATCCAGTCAGCCGGCCAGTCCTGCAGGAATCCTGTCAGCCAGCCAGTCCTGCAGCAATCCAGTCAGCCGGTCAGTCCTGCAGGAATCCAGTCATCCAGCCAGTCCTGCAGGAATCCAATAAGCTGGCCAGTCCTGTAGGAATCATTGCGAGAAAAACCGCTACCGGCAGCCAAAGGGTTAGCACGGGTAGTAGTAAATATGTCCTACGTAAATATGTCCTATGTAAATATGTCGCCTGCAGACATCGTGGACAACCCCTATAGAATCTTCGTTCGCGAAGTCAAGCCAAGAAATATGTCCCATGTAAATATGTCCTATGTAAATATATCCTATGTACTACTATTGGTGACTAGTTATCAGGGATCATCCCATGCCTGTGGCGTGCGGTTTCACACCACTGATTGTAAGAACAGAGGGCAGCGGGAGACACACCCATGTCTTTCGTCCAGGTTCCTTCCATTTTACACGCTCTAAGGTTCCATTTGGTCTGAAAACCACATGGATTGCTTCTTTTACCTTCCACATTAACTCATTCGAGACGTGCCGCATCCGGATCTGTGGCACATAGCCGCGTATCCGGGTTGCGCACGTCTCGAAAGTGTTAATCTCCACAAGTGCGGGAGTTTATGAGAATGTATGCCTCTTGTCTGATTTAGTTTCCCTGTTCCTCCGACGATTTTTTTTTAGGGGGGGGGGGGGGGAGAGGGGGGGGCGGTTGGGGTTGGGGGGGGGGGAGTAACACTTCTTAGTTTTTAGATTTCGGAAAGACGGCTTGTGGCCACACGCAGTGAAGGTGTTAAGACAACATTTTGACGTCAGAAAGACATTCTTGTCTAGACGGAAACCTGGTAAGGGGGAATTGGTTTTGGTTTCTTGTGACGTTCCTTACTTTTTTGCCCAGTTGGAGTCTTTAATTGGCCCTTGGTGGGCGTGTGTTTTTGGGACCAGACCAGATTTTTTTTTGTTTTGTCTACCGTATTGAAAATACGGTAAACTTTAGGATGGGGCTGGTCGGAACGCACTCCGTAGAATGCAAAGGACACAACAGGCGGGCGGGGCTCGTGGTCTGGCAAAGAATTAACAAGATAAAAATGACGTCACGTCCATCTAGCCACTCTAACCTTGCTGTTGAACTTCGTCTTGGCGCGAAGGGCCGTAAGTGCGTATGTATGTGTGTGTGCATATGTATGTAAACATGAGAATTCTCCGATATTACTGTACGCACAAAATATTTTATTAAGTGGGTGGTTAAGACAGCCTCCAAGCATATTGTAATTGGATGACTCATTGAAGACACAAAAGACCGTTGAGGCCCAGATAATAATCCTCAATTTTGATTATGTGCACTTGAAATTTTAGATATGGCTAGTTTGTAGAAAGACATTGGATGAGTTCGCTAGCCAGCTTTGTACCTCTTCAACGTTTTTGAAAATAAAAATTTAATGCGAAAAATATCAGAAGTAAGACTCCTTGATTTCATCAGAAGAATGAAGCAGTGACGATGACGTAAAAGCACTAAACGCGTCAGTGTTTAAGTTCCTAATAACGCAAATCACCAGGTCAGTGTTTTATACAATGTTCCTAATAGCGCAAATCACCAGCACGTCAGTGTTTTATACAATGTTCCTAATAGCGCAAATCACCAGCACGTCAGTGTTTTATACAATGTTCCTAATAGCGCAAATCACCAGCACGTCAGTGTTTTACATGTGTATGAGCTGGCGCGATGTTCTCCTTCATTTATTTGTGTATGATATTTGCAAATGACGTATTGTGGAAAAAGTGGAATATGCATGCGAGCTTATTTAGAAGAGGCTTTGTGGGCATGGGCCATTCCACCTTACTCTTCAAAATGGCTGTGGCTACTCCAGCCCACAGAACGTATAACTGGGAGGCCGATGCGCCGTGTGTCTGCTGTCTGTGTTTGTGTGTGCCATTCTGCCGTTTGTGTTTGTGTGTGCCATTGCCGTGAGGATCAGGGGTGGGGGGTGGGGGTGGGGATTTGGAGAGCGGGGGGAATTTAAAGGGATGATGATGATGATGAAACTTTATTTATCAACGGTAAAAAGTTTTGACAGAAACAAATCGTCATTTTACAAACTTGCCGTTGCTAACATCTACAACATAAAATAGGTTTAAAAAAAATAATAATAAAGACATTATATTTACACACATTATTTCATGCAACAATAATGTTCAAAAAAATTAAAACAAAAAACAAATCGTCATTTTACAAACTTGCCGTTGCTAACATCTACAACTTAAATTAGGTTTAATAATAATAATAATAATAATAATAATAATAATAATAATAATAATAATAATAATAATAATAATAATAATAATAATAATAATAAAGACATTATATTTACACAAATTATTTCATTGAACAATAATGTTCAAAAAATAAAAACAAAAAAAAATTTAAAAATATATTTATACACACACACACACACACACACACACACAAACACTATACATAAATGCATGTATTACATGAAAATTTTAACCATTAGGGTTTCTTTAAATAAATGCCCAGTGATGTTATGTTTGGCTCATCAGGTAATCGAACAGTTTCCTTTTAAAGATTCCAAGCGAGGTTATAGACTTCAAATGTGCAGGAATAGTGTTCCATACAAACGGTCCAGAAAATAATAAACTAGTTTTAAAGAGGTCAATTCTAGGCAGAGGTAGGGGTAAAGTAGGGGGAGATACTGAATGAGTTCGTAATCCAACGTTGTACCTCTTCAACTTTTTCAATAATAATTAATTCCTTTTTGCAAGTTTTGGAGTCACTATTTACAGTCAGCCCTGGAAGAGGCTGTGTTGAACAAAAACAGTCAGCTCTGGAAGAGGCTGTGTTGAACAAAAACAGTCAGAGCGTGCCTTTCGGATGAGTGACGTGAAACATCAAATTCGTCACAGTGTACACGGCATCGTGAGACCAGCGATGCCATGACGTGAAGCTTATAGTGACGTCATTTTGCTGCTCGTGCTATTCTCCTTCTTCAGAATTTTTGTCGATACTCCAACCTACAGAGCGTACTAATGGCGGGAAGCGCCGTGTGTCCGTCTTTATTTGTGTGCGCCGGCGTGTGTTTTGATCAGAAGTTGGCTTAGAGAGGAGGGAGATGGATCAGAAGAATAAGCTTAAAATGCGAACAACTCTGAATGTTCCTAAAATAAAAAGGTACGTGAGCTGCAAACAATACGGTAGACTTTGGGATGAAATCCTCATCTTGTCTTAACATATGGAGGAAATTATTAGGCTGGGATGAGGAGAGGGCTGCCTTATGAAGGCAAAAGACGTTAAGTCTGTTTTGTGAAAAGCGAGATTTTCATTGTAATTCAGTGACAATATCACTTTTCACAAAACTAAACTTGCTGTCTTTTGCCTTTCTAGGGCAATGGGGTGCGGGATCATTACCTCTGGGTATATGTATGCTCGTACCTGAATCTGAGCCATATAGCTTGCAGCCTTAACCCTTTTAGCCCTGCGCAGAGGAGCGTGTCAAGAGGACGTCCACAGCTCGGGGAGCGTAGGACAGCTTCAGGAACGCGTGACGAAAGAAACTAGGACACGCCTAGACGAGGAGGAACGTGTGAACGATACAGAACGATAACACCATTTGAGCAGGTTGGATAATGAGGACAGTTTACCTAACCTGGCTTTTATTATAGTGTGTGTGGATAAGCGGTGTGACTTGCTAGTGTTAAGAATTGTGTATCTTGTGAAAAGTATTTTATGGTAGTTAGGATTATACGCTGGGCCACAGAAAGAAAAAAATGATGCTTTGGTTTTATACTGCACGGATAGTTAGTGTTGTTTGCGTGTGTGCCCGCTGCGTTTTGCGACCGGTTGAAAGTCTGCGTGCGTTAAGGTCAGATGTTGCAGTCTGTAGAGTCGTGTGTCACAGACGTGCACAATTGGACCACACAGATCACGTTACAGATGAATACTGACAACACTCAGGCCTTCACATTTTCTTGTTCTCCCAGACTATCAGAGTTGGTCAGAACAGTATCATCTTTTCTGAGTCGGACCATAATCTTGGTGTTATCTTTGACAATAGGCTGACAATGAGTAAGCATGTCAAGAAGGTTTGCCAATGTTCCTTCTTTGAATTGAGAAAGATCAGTTCAATTCGACACCTTCTCACTACTGAAGCAACGACAACGCTTGTTACCTCCCTTGTTCTTTGCCGCATTGATTGTTGTAATTCTCTTTTGGCTCAATCTTCTTGATAAACTTCAAAGAGTTATGAACTGCTCTGCCCGACTAATTTACAGAGTACCGAAACGTGAGCACATAACACCCTTACTTGTTGACCTTCACTGGCTGCCTTCAAAGAATTGTGTACAAGGTTTCTGTCATTTGTTACAATGCTATTACCGGTTCTGCTCCCCCATATTTGTCCGACCTGCTTCATATTTACACGCCTTCAAGATCCCTCCGTTCAGCATCAGACACGCGTATTTTCAGGGTTCCTAGACGAAAGAAGTCTAGCCAGCGCCAGCATGATGTTTCTTATTTCGGTCCAGTAAACTGGAACGACATACCAGCCCATGTCAGACATGCTCCAACTCTACTTTCAAATCACTGCTCAAGACCTATCTTTTTTCTTATCGTATAGTTAGATGCATTTTCAGTGTGTTAGCAATCGATGGCAGTAACTGTTCTTGTATCGGTGTGTTTGTGTGTGTGTGTGTGTGTGTGTGTGTGTGTGTGTGTGTGTGTGTGTGTGTGTGTGTGTGTGTGTGTGTGTGTGAGTGTGACCTTTTGATATGTGTCACTTTAGATTTTGTAATATTTATTGTAGCTTTTACCTTCTTGTACTTTTTGTTCTGTGTTTTTTTTTTTTTGCTCTTGTAAAGCCATTAGAATTAATTTATTTGGAGGTTAAGTGCTATATAAATGTACATTATTATTATTAGTATTATTATTAGTATTATTATTACCAGTAGTAGTAGTATTGTTATTGTTATTATAATAATAATAATAATAATAATAATAATAATAATAATAATAATGATAATAAATATTATATTATTATTATTATTATTATTATTATTATTATTATTATTATTATTATTATTATTATTATTATTATTATTATTATTATTATAGGGCGTATGTAGGTCATGAGTGAGGAAGGTTTGTGGAGTCATCGCATCCGGGCACATTAACTGTCAACCATTTTGAAAATTGCCTATTTACTTAACATGTACTTATGTAACACTTTGGTCAAGCACAACCCCCCCTCCCCTCCCCCTCCCCCCCCCCTCCTCCCTCCCCCTTCCCCCCCCCCCCCCCCCACCCCCCCCCCCCACCCCCCGTGTTTCGACGTCAGCCTGAGGCCGTTTAACACTTTCACTGCCAAGAAAGAGTGAACGCGATCCAACTACAAAAGACATAGATCCTCATGAGCCCCCGCGAATGCGGGGTTCATGAGGATCTATGCCTCTTGTTTTGAACGTTTATATCCATGTTTCCTTGGACGATTGTGGCTTTTGGTTCTTGAATGAACAGATTTGAGAAACAAAACAAGGCGTCCAGTGACAGGAATGGTGTTCAGAACTAGCCAGGTTGTGGTCTGCATGGTAGTTGTATTTAATATTTACTTTATTTTCCATCTGACAATTTGGGAAGGTCACCCAAAACGTGGCGGTTTTCACCAGCTGGGGTCCACTTCCTATGGCAAAACGTTTTTCGCAGTGCCTACAAAGTTTGGTGGGCATTGCAAAAGCCGGAAAAGACTGCAGATTTCATCACAGCCCTTTGAGACAAAAAATCTGGCTGCATCAGAGACCCCATGACACCCATCTACCCTATGTTAGTTTCCTGTTTATTGTAGACCGTTATTGCTTTGTTTTCTCCGAAACCGCTGCCAACGCGTTTGTCTCTGTCCTCTGACATTTGAATTCTGTCGGGAACAATATTTGAGCGACTCATTTCTTGACAGAGTAGGCCAGTTGCAGCAGCAGAAGCCCATTTTAACTCTTGGTGGAGCGCAACCAATTGTGCGGTCTCATTTCCCGCAGGTAAAGTTAATAACTGTGAACGATTTTCAAGCTCTCAACAAATTTGTTGTGGATCACCCGTGTCCCCCGCGTCAACCATTACCTAACGGAAAACTTTCGCCTGTGACATTTCCCATGTGTCTACGCAGAAACGAAGCAATCTGTTAAAGTGAGCGTTTTCCTAATGAGGGTTGCATCCTCAGTCGGTGTTTAACCTTCTTTAACTAGTTCACTCACAGTCCATCTACAAGAGACATAGATTCTCATGAAGCCCTGCTATCGCAGGGGTTCATGAGAATCTATGTCTCTTGCTGGCTGGCCCTGAGCCCAATTTACTTCTATTGTCCTTCGACGGAGAAAAAATCATCAGTACTTGCAATTTGTGAGAGAAAGCATATGGCTATTCTTCTCCGTGTAACCACGCATTTGCCGGCATCTTTTTTTGTGCGGCACGTTGACCCGAGCAAAGTGACACAAGCACGCTGAATGTGCGTTGGACATTTGTATTCGGCATGACGTCATCCCAGTAATGATTGCCATGCATATAATGACTTTGGAAACCATCCTAAAATTCAGTATCCAGTATCCAGGATGTCAAAGGAACGTGCATACACAAAGTAATCTAAAAGTCAAAATCCAATATTCCCGGAGAGCAAAGAGACGAGCATACAAAGTAGTATTGGCAAGAGGCATAGATCTTCATGAGCCCCAGCAACTACGGGGGCTCATGAGGATCTGTGCCGCTGGTTGTGTTCAATGTTTCTCGGCAGTAAACAGGTTAACCCATTGTGTTCCGGGTACGAAAGACCCACGTTCCTCTGAGGACTGCAGAACATTGCAGGAGACAGATCGACCATGATACTTCAAGTGTGATGCCAGAGTAGCTTGGTGCCTGTAGGCGCCAAGCTATTCTGGCACCAACCTTGAACTATCATGTTCGATCCATATTTTACTGGGTGTGTCCCGACTGAACGTGTTAATGGGTTTGAGTGCAAGTTTAGCCTTTATGTTGACTCATCTTCCTGTCAAAAACATGTTTGAAAGCCGATCTGCCACTTTCATTCTATTCTCCGTTATGCGAGACGTGCAAACTTTAACCCTTTCGAGACGTGCCTCATCCGGATTCGCGACGTAAAGCCGCGAATCCGGATGCGGCACGTCTCGAAAGAGATAAAGAAGGCTGCTGGCGTTCCGTTTCTAGCGATGGTTATCTGAAAATGAGGAATATATAAAGCAGGGAACGACAGTGAATTGCAATAGATTCCTTTAAAATGGAAACTTTTTTAAAAATAATTTGTTGTGGTTTTTGTCACAAGTGTAAATCTTATTAATTTTTTCTATTGCTGGCATCGTGATTTTAAACTCAATGTAACATTGTAATCCGCTCTCTTTTGTTGCTTGCTTTAAAACAAGATTAATTTGTATTCAAAAGTTTTCCGCACTTTATTTGGGTCTTACAAAAAAGACATTGACACGTGATGCCTTTAATATCTCTCTCTCTCTCTCTCTCTCTCTCTCTCTCTCTCTCTCTTTCTCTCTCTCTCTCTCTCTCTCTCTCTCTCTCTCTCTCTCTCTCTCTCTGTCTCTCTCTGTCTCTCTCTGTCTCTCTCTGTCTCTCTCTCTCTCTCTCTCTCTCTCTCTCTCTCTCTCTCTCTCTCTCTCTCTCTCTCTCTCTCTCTCGCTCTCTCTTAGTCTGTCTATAAACGGCAGCCCAATTGAGCAAGTATCACACCACCGCCTCTTGGGGGTCACCATAGATGATCAGCTTAAATGGCAACTGCATATTAACAATGTGTGCAAAAGGGTCTCCAGAAGTCTGTATATGTTGTCAAAATTGAAAACAATTACTGACACAGATACGCGTCTTCTTTTCTACAATGCTCATGTCAAGTCGCACATAGACTATGCATCAACAGTGTGGGATGGTTCTAGTATCTGAGTGCTTTCAACACCATCATCCCTCACAAGCTTTTCGACAAACTCGTTCACCTCAATGTTCACCCCTCCATATGTCACTGGATCCTTGACTTTCTTCTGGACCGTCCTCAGGTCGTAAGACTCTACAATTCACACTCTGCCGCGGTAACACTGAACACTGGCGCTCCACAAGGATGCGTTCTCTCTCCGCTTCTCTTTACCCTGTTCACAAATGACTGTGTCTCCGCAACCCCGTCTGTGAAAATTTTGAAATTTTCCGATGATACCACCCTTGAAGGCCTGTTGTCTGATGCCGACGAAACTGTGTATCGAGACGAGGTTCGGAGAATGGTCGACTGGTGCTCGGAAAATGACCTGGAACTGAATGTCTCAAAGACAAAAGAGGTGGTGATTGACTTTCGTCAAATCAAAGTCCCGATACTGCCCCTTGTCATCAATGGGGAAACCGTAGAACAAGTCGACTCGTTTAAATTTCTCGGCTCCATCATCTCGAGCGATCTGGGTTGGGACAATAACACTACGGCCATTGTGAAAAAGTGCCAACAGCGTCTCCACTTTCTGAGACAGCTGCGGAAACTCGGTATGTCAAGAGGTATCATGGCACAGTTCTACCGCGCGGTGATAGAGAGCACCTTGTGCTTCTCTATCACTGTCTGGTATGGCAGCACAACCGCAACAGAAAAGAACCAGCTCGAGCACATTGTTAAGACTGCCTCCAAAATAGCTGGCTGCGACTTTCCATCTGTCGCCTCCATCTTCAAAACACGTATGGAACGGAAGGTAGGAAAAATCGTTCGCGATCTGTCACACCCAGCCAATCATCTCTTCGAGCCTCTGCCCTCTGGCCGGCGGTTTCGTGCTTTGAAAGCCAGAACCTCTCGATTCAGATGCAGTTTCTTTCCAGAAGCTGTACTCAGTTCATCACCATCCATGGAACAACGTGATTCCATGATTGTGACATAGGACTGATGTGTGTAATATTGTGTTTATCTATCTTAGTGCTGTACACAGGACGACTGAGTGTATGTCATGATGAATGCATGTGTAGTAAGTGAGGATGTATTTTACTGTCGCCATGTCACACAAAAATCCTTGTAACGTTTTACTTGGTAAATAAATGTCTTATGTCTTATGTCTTATGTGATGTAATTTGAAGAGGCTAAACTCCCTACATAGGAGAGCTGCTAAGCTTATATTTCCCGATCCCGAACTATCAACTGACGAAAAGCTTAAAACTTTAAAAATGCTCCCTCTATCCCATCACTTTCAGTTCAATAAAGGTGTATTGATGTACAAGCTGTACAAGCAATCATGTCCACTGTACTTGAGTTCCTTTTTCGCAGAACGGACATCTGTAGCTTCTAGACATGGACAACAATTCAAAGTACCCCTGCCGCGTATTGATTTATTCAAAACCAGCTTGTCATTCTCGGGAAGTTCATTCTGGAATTCTATTCCTGCAGAAATCAGAAACGCAAAGACGCTCACCTCATTTAGGGTCAGCCTCTTCAAACACGTAGAATCTCTGAGGTAATCTAATCAATAAAGTACAGGGATAAGTTGTGCGTGTGTTCAGGTGTGTGAATGTGCGTGTGTGTGAATATGTGTGTGTGTGTGTGTGTGTGCGTGAGAGAGAGAGAGAGAGAGAGAGAGAGAGAGAGAGAGAGAGAGAGAGAGAGAGAGAGAGAGAGAGAGAGAGAGGGGGGGTTTTTGTGGGTTTTTTCAGTGGACCATAGTATCTGAGTGCCAAGAGTACTTTGAATACTGCATGTACTGTGTACAATGTTTCTGCCTTCATATGTGTGTACGCGATATTTTGGGGCGCGCGCTCACGTATCTCTGTGTATGTGTGTGTGTGTGCGCGTGTGTGTGTGTGTGTGTGTGTGTGTGCGTGCATGCTGTGTGTGTGTGTGTGTGTGTGTGTGTGTGTGAGTGAGAGTGTGAGAGAGAGAGAGAGAGAGAGAGAGAGAGAGAGAGAGAGAGAGAGAGAGAGAGAGAGAGCACCTATATATATATTTGCCTTTGCTGTATGAATTCTAATGTACTTAATGATTTTCTGTGTAATGCATTACTTTGCATTTTTACTCATTTTCTATTTTTTGGCGTACGCGTTTTACGCGTATGTATGTCTGGAGTGCGTGTCCGAGAGCGTGTGTGTGTATGTGTGCGTGTGTGTCTAAGTGCGTGCGTGTGTAAGTTTGTGATTGTGTGTGTGTCAGTGTGCGTGCGTGCGTGCATGCGTAATTGCGGTGTGCATGTGTGTATGTATGTGTGTGTGTGTGTGTGCGTGCGTGCGTGCATGCATGAGGTATGGTGTGCATGCGTGCGTACCGGAGTGCGTGTGTGTGTGTGTGTGTGTGTGTGTGTGTGTGTGTGTGTGTGTGTGTGTGTGTGTGTGTGTGTGTGTGAGAGAGCGTGCGTGTGCGTGCGTATGTGCGGGCGTGCATGCGTGAGCGAGTGCATGCATGCGTCAGCGTGTGGTATGTGTATGTTTACATGTCTATGTCATTTATGTAGTAGAGTAGCAACGGCAAGTTTGAAAACTGGTCCTGTTACCAATAACTTCTACCGTTGGAAAATAAAGGTTCATTGTTCATTGTTCATTGTTTCTCTCTCTCTCGCTCTCTCTCTCTCTCTCTCTCTCTCTCTCTCTCTCTCTCTCTCTCTCTCTCTCTCTCTCTCTCTCTCTCTCTCTCTCTCTCTCCTCTCTCTCTCTCTCTCTCTCTCTCTCTCTCTCAAGGGTTCTTAGTTCTTGTGCCCTTCAAGTGGCGATCAGTGACCACTACCCTGTGTGCTGCAGCTGGGCTTTGAGGGTGGACAAACAAAATCGGAAAAACCAACATACCACTATCTATTATAGATCGGTTAAAAAGTTTAATAGGGATATGTTTCTAGCCGAACTAAATGAAACCTCTTTTTTTTCGGTTTACAATCAGTCGAATCCTGAAGATGCGTTGGCCGATTGGTATAGATTGTTCCGTCGGGTTCTTGACAAACATGCGCCGTTGCGTGAAAAGAGGGTGAAACATGTGCATTTACCCCAATGGTTAAGCAATGACATTAAAGAGGCCATGGCTGTCAGAAATGAACTAAAACGCAACACAGATTTTGGTGCTTTCCGCAAGCAGAGAAATCGTGTTAATTACATGGTATTAGAGGCAAAAAAAAAAACCCACTTAAAGCGATTGATGGACAACAAAACCTTATTTGTCTGGCGCGCCCTTAATGCGTTCACTAAATCACGACAAACAGCACCATGTACATCTATATCTGCAGACACATTTAACAATCATTTCTTGTCTGCTGCTGATTCGTTCTTAAGCAGTACGACAACTCACACACCATCTATATCCGAAAGGCTTACAGATTTTTGTGAGGACAAACTCGCGCCAAACGTATCCTTTAGTATTCTTTCGCTTGTTGTATTTGACGTTGGCAAATCTATTAGCCAACTCAAAAATAAGCGCTCGCTTGGTCACGACGGGATAAATACTTACTTTTTAAAACTTGCTGCCCCGTATGTGGTCGAGTCTTTGACATTTATTTATAATCTCGTTTTACAACATGGTACATTTCCAAACTTGTAAAGCCTGTACAGGCTTTACAAGTCCCTCGTAGTGTCTATTCTACTCTACGGCTGTGAGACTTGGACACTGCTTGCAGACTCAGAAAAGAAAATCCAGGCCTTTGAGAACAAGTGCCTGAGGAAGTTGCTCCGCATCTCGTACCGCGAGCACAAGACCAACGAATATGTACGGAGCATCGTCACTTCCCTGGTGGGCCCACATGAACCCCTTCTGGCAACCGTGAAACGGCGCAAGCTTGCTTGGTTTGGCCACGTGACCCGACACAACACCTTGTCCAAGACTATCCTCCAAGGCACTCTCGAAGGAAGTCGTCGGCGAGGTCGTCAGAGAAAGAGTTGGGTCGCAAACATAAAAGAATGGACCGAACTCGAGATGCCAGACTTGCTTGCCACCGCCCAAAATAGAACTCAGTGGAGAGCACTGTCTGTTGCTGCTGCCTTTCAGTCCCCCCAACGCCCAGTTCGGGCAAGGGACTGATGATGATGATGATGATGATGACATTTCCAAACAGCTGGAAAGTACCCAAAGTTATTCCTCTGCCTAAAAGTAAGAACCTCTCAGACCCTAATAAGTTTATACCAATCTCGCTCTTGTCAGCTCTGTCAAAACCAATAGAAAAACATGTACACAGGCATCTGAGCTATTTTCTTGAAAACCATAACTTGCTTTACCCACTACAGTCAGGTTTTAGACCTCGCCACTCATGCCACACAGCTCTAGCTCACCTGACCAATACTTGGCTTACGTCCATGAACAAAGCTGAAATGACCGGTGCTGTATTTTTCTAGATTTCTCTAAAACCTTTAATCTAGTAAATCATGATATGCTGATACTAAAGCTATCAGTGTATCACGTAAACAAAGCATCCTTGGACTTTTTCAAATCCTATCTGCACGGAAGACGTCAGCATGTGTTTGTTAACGGAAACCGTTCCGCTGAAGGCATACTAAAGCATGGCGTGCCTCAGGGCTCAATATTAGGGCCCCTCTTATATTCCATTTACATCAATGATATGCCATTGCATATTTCAGATCTAAACGTACGCTGTAGCCTGTTTGCTGATGATGCTACTCTCGACGTGTCGTCAGCGAATATCTCCACAATCAATTCCTCACTTCAACAGGGCTTAACTGATGTTTCAAAATGGTGTCACACTAACTATATGATACCAAATCCGTCTAAAACAGAATGCATGCTAATAACTACACAACAAAAGCAGCAGCTACATCCACCCCGGCTTTCTCTCAACTCTGAGCAGATTAGACAAGTTAGAGAGCAACGCTTGTTAGGCGTCATTATCGACGACCAACTCACATGGCACGCGCATGTCAGCAGCGTATGTCGAAAAATGTCCAGGAATTTATATCTTCTTTTAAAACTGCGTTATTTTACAGATACACCGACAAGGAAAATATTTTATAACGCACATATTCAATCCCATATAGATTATGCTTCTACAGTTTGGGATGGATGTAGCGATGCGTGCATAAAAAGGCTTAATGCTCTTCATCGTAGGTCAGCCAAATTAATCCACCCGGATAGTAAAGAAAGCACCGACGACCGTTACATTTTGTCTGGTTTGCAGTCGCCGAGCAAACGTAACTTGCTACTTCTGTTACATTTTGTCTGGTTTGCCGTCGCCACGCAAACATAACGTGCTACTTCTGTTACATTTTGTCTGGTTTGCAGTCGCCACACAAACATAACATGCTACTTCCGTTATATTTTGTCTGGTTTGCAGTCGCCACGCAAACATAACATGCTACTTCCGTTACATTTTGTCTGGTTTGCAGTCGCCACGCAAACATAACATGCTATTTCCGTTACATTTTGTCTGGTTTGCAGTAGCCACGCAAACATAACATGCTACTTCCGTTACATTTTGTCTGGTTTGCAGTCGCCACGCAAACATAACATGCTACTTCCGTTCCATTTTGTCTGGTTTGCAGTCGCCACACAAACATAACACGCTACTTCTGTTCCATTTTCTCTGGTTTGCAGTCGCCACGCGAACATAACATGCTATTTCCGTTACATTTTGTCTGGTTTGCAGTAGCCACGCAAACATAACATGATACTTCCGCTACATTTTGTCTGGTTTGCAGTAGCCACACAAACATAACATGCTACTTCCGTTACATTTTGTCTGGTTTGCAGTCGCCACGCAAACATAACATGCTATTTCCGTTACATTTTGTCTGGTTTGCAGTCGCAACACAAACATAACATGCTACTTCCGTTACATTTTGTCTGGTTTGCAGTCGCCACACAAACATCACATGCTACTTCCGTTACATTTTGTCTGGTTTGCAGTCGCCACACAAACATAACATGCTACTTCCGTTCCATTTTGTCTGGTTTGCAGTCGCCACGCAAACATAACATGCTACTTCCGTTACATTTTGTCTGGTTTACAGTCGCCACGCAAACATAACATGCTACTTCCGTTCCATTTTGTCTGGTTTGTAGTCGCCAGGCAAACACAACATGCTATTTTCGTTCCATTTTGTCTGTTTGCAGTCGCCACGCAAACATAACATGCTACTTCCGTTACATTTTGTCTGGTTTGCAGTCGCCACACAAACATAACATGCTACTTCCGTTCCATTTTGTCTGGTTTGCAGTAGCCACGCAAACATAACATGCTACTTCCGTTCCATTTTGTCTGGTTTGCAGTCGCCACACAAACATAACATGCTAACTTCCGTTCCATTTTGTCTGGTTTGCAGTCACCACACAAACATAACATGCTACTTCCGTTCCATTTTGTCTGGTTTGCAGTCGCCACACAAACATAATATGCTATTTCCGTTACATTTTGTCTGGTTTGCAGTCGCCACGCAAACATAACATGCTACTTCCGTTACATTTTGTCTGGTTTGCAGTAGCCACGCAAACATAACATGCTACTTCCGTTACATTTTGTCTGGTTTGCAGTCGCCACGCAAACATAACATGCTACTTCCGTTACATTTTGTCTGGTTTGCAGTAGCCACGCAAACATAACGTGCTACTTCCGTTACATTTTGTCTGGTTTGCAGTCGCCACACAAACATAACATGCTACTTCCGTTACATTTTGTCTGGTTTGCAGTCGCCACGCAAACATAACATGCTACTTCCGTTACATTTTGTCTGGTTTGCAGTCGCCAAACAAACATAACATGCTACTTCCGTTACATTTTGTCTGGTTTGTAGTCGCCACGCAAACATAACATGCTACTTCCGTTACATTTTGTCTGGATTGGAGTCGCCACACAAACATAACACGCTACTTCCGTACCATTTTGTCTGGTTTGCAGTCGCCACACAAACATAACATGCTACTTCCGTTCCATTTTGTCTGGTTTGCAGTCGCCACGCAAACATAACATGCTACTTCCGTTCCATTTTGTCTGGTTTGCAGTCGCCACGCAAACATAACATGCTACTTCCGTTCCATTTTGTCTGGTTTGCAGTCGCCACGCAAACATAACATGCTACTTCCGTTCCATTTTGTCTGGTTTGCAGTCGCCACGCAAACATAACATGCTACTTCCGTTCCATTTTGTCTGGTTTGCAGTCGCCACGCAAACATAACATGCTACTTCCGTTCCATTTTGTCTGGTTTGCAGTCGCCACGCAAACATAACATGCTACTTCCGTTCCATTTTGTCTGGTTTGCAGTCGCCACACAAACATAACATGCTACTTCCGTTCCATTTTGTCTGGTTTGCAGTCGCCACACAAACATAACATGCTACTTCCGTTCCATTTTGTCTGGTTTGCAGTCGCCACGCAAACATAACATGCTACTTCCGTTACATTTTGTCTGGTTTGCAGTCGCCACGCAAACATAACATGCTACTTCCGTTCCATTTTGTCTGGTTTGCAGTCGCCACACAAACATAACATGCTACTTCCGTTCCATTTTGTCTGGTTTGCAGTCGCCACGCAAACATAACATGCTACTTCCGTTACATTTTGTCTGGTTTGCAGTCGCCACGCAAACATAACATGCTACTTCCGTTACATTTTGTCTGGTTTGCAGTCGCCACGCAAACATAACATGCTACTTCCGTTACATTTTGTCTGGTTTGCAGTCGCCACGCAAACATAACATGCTACTTCCGTTACATTTTGTCTGGTTTGCAGTCGCCACAAAAAAACATAACATGCTACTTCCGTTACATTTTGTCTGGTTTGCAGTCGCCACGCAAACATAACATGCTACTTCCGTTCCATTTTGTCTGGTTTGCAGTCGCCACACAAACATAACATGCTACTTCCGTTCCATTTTGTCTGGTTTGCAGTCGCCACACAAACATAACATGCTACTTCCGTTACATTTTGTCTGGTTTGCAGTCGCCACGCAAACATAACATGCTACTTGCGTTACATTTTGTCTTTTTTGCAGTCTCCACGCAAACATAACATGCTACTTCCGTTACATTTTGTCTGGTTTCCATTTGCCACACAAACATAACATGCTACTTCCGTTACATTTTGTCTGGTTTGCAGTCGCCGCACAAACATAACATGCTACTTCCGGTTAACCCTTTTAACTCCATGGGCTCATTTTCCAGATTTGGTATGTGTCATCTAACGACTATTTGCATTAGATGAATCGACCATGATAATTCAAGGGTAGTGTCAGATTAGCTTGGCGCCTGATGGCGCCAAGCTAATCTGACACTACCCTTGAATTATCATGGTCGATTCATCTCCTGCTGTATGGCGTTGGGTCTAATTGTGTTAATTGGAAAATCGTCCCTGTTTTACAGAAACCTGCATTAGCACGAATATAAAGCAGGAGATATAATTTACGAGATGATGATGACGATGAAACGGTTATTAGGATAAAGTTTTAGGCATTGAAATACCTTTCTTCCAAACTGTCCTTTGTTCACAACAATACATTGTAAAAAATCACTGTAACAAGACATCAATAACTAACTTAATGTACACAAATCATGCAAACGTAATACAAAGTACTATTAATTAAGAAAACAAATCTTCTTGGCTTGACTTCGCGAACGAAGATTTTATAGGAGTTGCCCACGACGTCTGCAGGCTTGTTAATTAAGAAAACAAATACTGAACAACTAAATGTACATGAAAAAAAAAGGTTCGGTCAAAGATTGCAAGTAACAAAGGTTTTATGATTGATTGATTGTACATTGCTTAGCGTCCCGACAGCAACAAGTCCTTCTCAGGACGTGCCTGCACTGCTTGTGAAAAAAACCCCAACTAAACAGAACATTGAATGTATGTTGCCAGCCGGTCAAATACATTAAATAAACCTAACACATAGGGTCTAAATAAAGCTAAGACCATTTAGCAACACACATCCAATATCAAGAGCTACAGGCAGTGCAGACAGTAAGGAGAGTTTTAAAAAGGCAAATACAGGTGAATGGGCAAAGGGTAGACAGAAACACATGCCCCAGAATAGAGAGAAAAACCCACCCTGTGGGGCTGACCAGGGTGACCCTGGGAACTAAAAAATACCTAACCCCACCCAAGTCCCCCAGGGCAGACCCGGGTGGGGGAACAAAGGTTTTATGGTCTCTTTCATTGAGTATAAGCGAAATAAGAAGTATCTAAACTATGTTGGAGGACAGCGCTCACGGTTGAAACATTTTTATCACATACATGTAATGATGTATCATCAGCAAATAGGTCACAGTTTGTGTCAGGGAAGTTATTGACAGTGGGAGGTCATTTATAAAGATGTTGAATAATAAAGGTCCTAGGGCAGTCAGGGGATTGGCCCACACCATGGACCCAGTCACTTATAATAACTCTCCCCAAAAAAGGCAACTTACATCAATGCCAGAATTATCGCACGATCAGTCTTATATGCCACCCAAGAAAAGTCATGTTAAAGATCCTACTGAACAGGCTGAAGCCACATGCAGAGGAAATCATAGCTGAGGAACAGACAGGCTTCAGACCAGGGCGCAGCACAACGGAGCAGATCTTCAACCAGAGAGTTCTATGTGAGAGATACCTCCAGCACCAGCAAGACCTCTATCATGTCTGTGTGGATTTTAAGAAAGCGTTTGACAGGGTGTGGCTTGCAGCCCTTTGGTCCACTGTGAAGCTATACAACACCAATACCAACCTGATCAGTCATAACAAACCTTTACAACAAGGCCACTAGCGCAGTCTGCTTCAACGGCAAAATAGGAAACTGGTTTAGGACTACAGTTGGAGTCAGACAAGGCTGCAGGCTCTCACCTACTCTTTTCAACATCTTCCTGGAAAGAATCATGACAGACGCTCTGAAAGATCATAAAGGAACTGTCAGTATTGTAGGCAGAACAATCACGAACTTGCGCTTTGCGGACGACATTGATGGCCTTGCAGGAACAGAGAAGGAGCTAGCTCAGCTGGTGGAAAAGCTGGGCATTACAGCCATTGCGTATGGGATGGAAATCAGTGCAGAGAAGACCAAACTGATGACAAATAACACCAGTGGCATTGGCACTGACATCATGATTGGAAGCCAAAATCTGGAAACAGTTAATAAATTCAAATACTTAGGAGCCATTGTTGCCCAGGCAACAACAGCACTGACAAGATTGAAGACCATATGGAAGGACAAAAACATCACGCTCTGCTCCAAGATCAGACTGATGCGGTCCTTAGTCATCTCAGTGTTCTGGTATGCCTGTGAGTCATGGACCCTCACAGCAGACCTTGAAAGGAGGATACAAGCCACTGAAATGAGATGTTTTCGAAGGCTTCTTGGCATTTCATACAGGGATCACATCACGAACGAGGAAGTGGGAAGCAGAATCAGGCAAGCCATCGGGCCCTATGAAGACCTATTAGCCATTATGAAAAAACGCAAACTGAAGTGGTATGGGCATGTCACGCGTTCAGCAGGGCTTGCCAAAACAATCCTGCAAGGCACTGTGCAAGGAGGACAAAGGAGAGGAAGACAGGAAAAGATGGGAGGACAATATCTCAGAGTGGACAGGACTGAAGCTGGGCGATACGCTAAGAATGGCAGAGAACAGAGAGGAATGGAGGGTGCTGGTTGCCAAGTCATCAGTGGTGCCCCAACGGTCGGCAAGACTACGGGATATAGATAGATAGATAGATAGGGTGCCGCATCTCACTATCCCCCCCCCCCCACCTCACCACCGCCCCCCCCCCACCTCACCACCGCCCCCCCCCCACCTCACCACCGCCCCCGCCTCACCACCCCGCCCCCCCCCCACCTCTCACCCCACCCCACCTCCCACCCCCCCTCCCCCGGCACGTGGGTCTTTGGTTTATTTGGCTTATAAGATCGACGAAGCATCTTTTTTTCAGTCACATGCTTTGAAGGCACATCCTGAATGAGGAAAATATTCCGGCAAAGAAAGGAACACGCTTCGAACACCCAGTTACAACCAACTTATTGTGTTGTAATTGTCGTTTTTAAGCGTATTTTTTTCTTCGCTGTGATGTTCTCTGCATATTTACACGTTTGACAGTCATCGTTTACGTCTGGATTACGTCCAGAGTAAGACCTTGTCGATGTCGAGAGCCGAAGAAACGTACAATCAGCCACAATGCCGAAGGCAGAGTCAGAACACGGAGAGCGGCAGGTTTCAAGCTTCAGGTACAGAACACTTTGTTCCTCCGCGGAGGTTTTCCCTCGTGATGTAAGATCCTTTTCATCGAATAAGGCCCATCCTTAAAAGTGTGCTGGTCTGTGATTTGGACCTTACGGCTGAAAGTCATAAGCTCCAAACTCACAGTCCAGCACACAATGTCATACGATCTCATTAATTTGGCACACACACACACACACACACACACACACACACACACACACACACACACACACACACACACACACACACACACACAAAACAACAGGTGCGTCTTATATCTCGTTACTTTTCAGGTCACTATAACCTCACCAGGAATTTGTAAAAACAAAACTTTCGATGAGTCAAACATAGTGCTTCTCTCAGATAATGCAATATCTCCTTACCTCATGTATTTCATGCAGATGGTTGGTATGTGTGAGCGCGCGCGCGTGTGTGTGCTCGTGTTTGTTTTTCTTTGTGTGGGTGTATCTGTGTGCGGCGTGAGCGCGTGCGTGCGTGTGTGCGTGTGTGTATGAGGAGTGTTATTTTCTTTTCCTGTATATAATGATGCTATTGGGTTTTGTATGTAAAAATATTTTTTTAGTTTCCTCTTTTTTATATTGTAGATGTTAGCAACGGCAAGTTTGTAAAATGATGATTTGTTTTCTGTCAAAACTTTTTACCGTTGAGAAATAAACTTTCATCATCATTATCATCATCATCATCATCATCATCATCATCATCATTATCATCATCAGGTGGGGTTTCTTCTTAATTCTGTCTGAAATTATTCTCAATTTAAGGAGCAGCTTTCAATGACTTAATTTAACCCATGTAGTCCTGAATCTAGAACAAGGTATGGCTTAACCCTTTTAGACCCATTGCCCTGTAGCAGATGCTGGATCGACCATGATAATTCAAAAATAGTGCAACATATGGTTCATCCCATCTTGATGACATAAGGGTCGTTTCGTCTGCGAAACTGTAATGCAGTCTTCAGAGGAAATGTCCAACAATCGGGATTTTTTGTTTTACCTCGAGGTTGATTGAGCATCAAGTCACTCTGGCACAGCTCCTAAGCTATCATGGTCAGCTTGTCTGCTGAACTGTAACAACTTGAAACTTGAATTTTGACATTAGGCGCAATGTACTGCACCTAGTGATCTGATACAGACATTTCTTGTGCTCTTTCTAATCATCAATAACTCCGCCGTTATTCTCCACCGCAGGATTGTGTTACATCGTGTCTATCGTGCAGGG
The DNA here is from genome assembly GCA_036245525.1 of Semisulcospira habei. Classification (NCBI taxonomy): domain Eukaryota; kingdom Metazoa; phylum Mollusca; class Gastropoda; family Semisulcospiridae; genus Semisulcospira; species Semisulcospira habei. The sequence continues at coordinate 186,399,583 of BTPG01000005.1, forward strand.
GTGTACGAGCAAATAGCATCTTTATGATTTATGGAGCTGTTAGTTTGCACAGGCACCTGTGTGTGTGTGCGTTGCCGGAAGGTAATGCGTTATAATGTGAAGTCATCTACAAGGGCCTTTAATTATCTAACGCACTGTTTAAGATAGTGTTTTGTTTTCTTTCAGTCTCTTTACACTTTTTCTCTTTGGCCTGGCTCTATTCGATTTTTTCCCCATGGTCGGCCGTTCTCAAGGCAACGGGAGTCTCCTTGTCACATATTACCAAGATAGCATGGGATAAGTAGACTCCCTTATTAAATGTTACGATGACAACGTTACTCGCTGAGCAAAGCGTTCTCCCCCAAATAAACCTTTGGCCAATCAGATTTTTCGGTACAAACGCACCTTAATCCTCGTTCAGTCAAACCTCTAAACAAAAATATGTCAATAAATAAATAATGTAGGGGTTACACAACAACAAGAACTATATGTAGGTGTTCTGTGATACCGCTGGTACCAGTTTCATACAAAACATAACTGAATAATTGGATAAATTAGATACATTAGATAATATGAACGACAGGCAACTTCAGCTATCACGTACTGACCGTATTCGAAACGGCGAAGAAACAAATTTATAAAAAAAATAATAAAAAAAAATGGATAAATAAAAACTGAGGGTTACGCAGCAACACACAAAAAACTATAGTCACGCGTTGTGTTCGGTTCTCCCCGCCTCCTCATCCCCCGCACCAAACTCAGCACTTTCGGCCCCCGCTCCTTCTCAGTATACATCCACCTGGAACACTCTCCCACTCTCTCTCCGTCAGAAACACTCGCTCCTTCCAGTCCGCCCTCAAAACTCACCTCTTTCAACAGTTCTAGCACTATATCACCACACTCCCCACCCCAAGCTGACCGTCGTAATGTATTTTCACTATTTGTGTTACATGAGTCATTGTCTAAAGCGTGCGCATGCGTGTGCGAGTTTGTGAGTGCGCGCTTAGAGTTATAATTATTATAAGATAAGCGCATTATAAATACCGTAATTATTATTTTTTTTTTTTTTATAGTCACGCGTTGTGTTCGGTCTATTATAGTCACGCGTTGTGTTCGGTCTATTATAGTCACGCGTTGTGTTCGGCCTATTATAGTCACGCGTTGTGTTCGGTCTATTATAGTCACGCGTTGTGTTCGGTCTATTATAGTCACGCGTTGTGTTCGGTCTATATTGCCAATTTCATACCGGAATGACTGAAACTGTGTTAAATTTATTAAAAACCTGAGAGAGAAATTCCAGGCGAATGCAGTTCGCTGGAGGTTGTTGACTAAAGCATGTTCTTAATTAAACGAACTTTTGATCGGCAAACCTAGATCGGAGAAGATCGGCGATCTTTTGGTTTGTTTCTTAATTGAGGTTGAACGAACCTAGGCGAACTTCAGCAAACCAGGTTTGCAATGGTTCTCTTTCTTAACTGAAGTGCTTGATTCGGCGTACTTACTGTCTGCGAAGGCGTTCAAAATGGCTGCCGCTATGCCCCTTCGCGATTTGGACGATTTTTATTTTTGTACTCCTTGCAGTAGCGACCCCACAAACAGCGTTGCGCCTCCCTCAAATCAATAAAAATAGGTCTTGTTCTTCGCACGAGTGAAATATCGCCGTCTGCCATAGTTGTTTTGAATCGGCGACTATCTTCTTATCTCCAACGCAGAAGAGGGTAAAAGTTTTGACCAATCAGAGAAAAGGTTCGCCTTGGTTTGCTCAACACGTTTAGCGAACCTTTTCAGACAGCGAACTATGGTTTGCCGAGGTTCGTAAACTACTTCGAACTAGGTTCGCCGTATCTTTTGATCGTCCAATTAAGAACCAACCTGGTTCGTTCGAGATCGTGAACTCTAGTTCGTCAGAGTTCGCGAACTAAAGTTCGTTTAATTAAGAACATGCTTGATAGTCGGGATCGGAAGTATGGAAACGCACGTCTCCTGAGTCTGTACGTCACACATAAAGTTTGGGGTTGTTTCAAGGGTATACTTCACGCTGTTACATTTTTACAGTTCATGTCAAAATCGTTGAATTACGAGTTAGGCGTTGCCTGTGGTTCTTGTGGCCTCCAGGGTGAGGTCGGGGGGGGGGGGGGGGTTTCAACAGGGGTGGATCAGTTGTTCCAAGTTTTTGTTTGGGTCCTTCAACCTGATATAAAAGGCCTCCCCGGCGCTAGACCTTGCTACCACGGGACGAAAAAAGTGGGTGAGGGGGGGGGGGGGGGGAGGGGAGAGAAAGCGCGTGAGTGTCGAGACTCTGACCATTCGCCAAAATATCAAACAACAACGGGAAGGGGGGTGGGGTCCAAAAGCCCTAAAAAGGGACTTTTTTTATAGCATTGCAAAGAATTTGGGTCGGGGTCGGTGGGGGGGGGGAGGCGACTTCCGCAACCCCTGTAACCCCCCCCCCCCCCCCCCGATTCGCCCCTGGTCAATGTCTGACACTGATCCCCCTGACCGGACCTTGAGGCGGCAAGAACCACTGGCAAAACCCGATTCGTAATACAATAATGTCAACTGTCTGCTTTTGTTTTTGTTTGTTTGTTTTGGGGTTGTTGTTTTTGGTTTGTTTTATTTTGGGTGTGTGTGGGGGGTGGGGGAGGGGGTGGGGTGGGGGAGGGAGGTAAGTCAGGGGGGGGGGGAGGAGGAGGAGGGCGGAAATAGGTGGTGGTAATATTCTTGAGACAGCTGAAACAATCAAATTACATTATCTAAACATATATGGCACCGTTTTATTTCCTATTGTTAACACCTACTGGACTCGTTCACGACTCATTAAATGCATAAAACGGTCATTTTCATTGTCGATACTTACTGCGATTCAGCCACCTTATCGTTGCGACAATAATGGACTCTACTTAATGACGTCACCGAATAATTGAAACATTGACTAACACCCAACCGCAAGAGGCATAGATCCTCATGAGCCCCCGCTATGCCTCTTGCGGTTGCGCTATGATCTATGCCTCTTGCTGACACCAGTTTATATCCATGTTCCTTGGACGGCGGGAGATGTTTCACGTTGAATTCCGAATGGCTCAGAAACAAAATCCGGATGTAAAGGACTCAACGCTTGCGAATGAGCGTGCATTGTAATACCGTGTGCGTCATTTTTTTTTTAAGCGACGTGAAGAAATATATACTCGGATTACAATGCTGCACACATGTCACTCCTGTTCCCAGTAAGGAAAAGGACCCCCCGGCCCACACCTGCCGCAGTTATGCCGTTAATTGGCTAAAGTCAATATGTCCATATTTTTAAAGATAAAAACGAGATTTTCTTTGAAAAATAATGACAATATCGCTTTTCTAGAAGGTGGACAGACTGGATATTTCATATAAGGGGAGATCGAGTCCGCCAAATGCGCTCCAAGTGGACCCGAGGTCATTTGGCTTACTTGGTAATCAGTTGCGTGACCTATGTCATTGTTGGTTATGCACATGCAGATGCGTAGGCTAAGTCAGGGTCAGAATCAGGATTTTATTTAACGTCTTTTTCACACATTGGTGATATTAGACCGCCAAAAAAGAAAATTTTAAAAAATTTTAAAAATATTTAAAAAAGAAATTTAAAAAAAAATAAATAAAAAAATCAACAACCAAACATACAACTTGTGAATATTAAAGAATAGCAATAATTAACATCCAAACACACACAAATTACGTATTATAATAGTTTACCCACCGGACTATGAATTATGATATTAACTTTTGGAATTGCAATATTTCTATGTAAGATGTCATACATATTTTCTGCTAATTTATCAACTGTTATGCTATTTTGTGTCAACAGATTCATTGTAATAGGACACTCACAGATTATATGTTTAACAGAGATGGGGCTTAAGCACGCGCATTTGATGTCCGCTTTTGAGAATTTTGTTTTCCAAGAATTTAGTCTTAACTTGTATATCAACAAAGCTGTTTTTCTTGAACAAGGTGGAACATAAGTATATTTCATATCATCTTTGTCAGAAAAGCTGTTTAGCACAGAGTACATTTCATTACAAACTGCTGAGTTTTCTCTATTTATAGCTCCCTTTTTTGCTTGTGTGTCACATATTTCATTCCAATAAATTCCGCAGTGTGAGGGTATCCAAAGAAAATCGATCCCTATTCCTCTGGACATAATACAGCTCATAAGATGTTTTATTTCATATACTAAGTCTTTTCTTGTTTTACAATCCCAACTTTTTAGTCTCTATAGGACAGATTTAGAATCGACACAAATCAAAATGTTAAATATATCATAAGGTATAAGTTGAATAAAGTTAGTGCCATGAGAATCGCATACAGTTCAGACGTAAATGTAGAAAATCCTTTACCGAGATAAAAAGATTTCTTCACTTTGAGGTCTGGAATAACAAAGCCTGCACCACAGTCTGAAGAATCTGTGAAAACTTTCAAATGTTTAAAATATGTTTTCTGTAATTTTTCTTTCACTACATTTGCTAAAACGTTCACATCCTCATCTATTTTTTCAAATCTGTGTAATCTATGTCTTAGCGTAGGGTAAGCGTTGAACCTGAGGTTCAGGCTTTTGTTCCGTCCCGCGCGTGTTTTTGGACCCAGATAGGGCTCTTGCCTGCATTGCCGCTGTCGGTCAAACTGCTCACTAACTGATTTGACGGAGTCTGAATTATCATGGTCGATCCATCTCCTGCTGTAGTGCGTCAGGGCTGAATGGGGTAAAGCCGGCTGAGTCATCCCTCATAGCGAGTTCAGCTTACTTTCATTTTTTATCATTTTCTTTTTTTAATTTTTCATTCACATTTCACGACGAATCTGTGTCTGAACGTGTCGGCCTACTGGTCTGTGATTTTGGACTGCTGTATTATCTAGACCTAACGCTTTGGTTGTCGGTAGCGCTTTTTGTCACGATGATTCCTGTCCGAATCATCGCGTTACCTACAACCGGAGACTCAACTCATTCTACCCCAGACACACCACAGCAAGATAAAGATCGACCATGATAGTTCAAGGGTGATGCCAGAATAGCTTGGCGCCTTGGGCGCCAAGCTATTCTGGCATCACCCTTGAACTATCATGGTTGATCTATGTACTGCACTGCAACGCAGTCTTCAGAGGACAACTTCAAATTTGGGGATTTCGGTTTTGGGGTAGAATGAGTTAATCTGTCAGACTGTGAAAGTCGCCACCGTATTTCTGGAGAAAATGTTGCGAGTTGTACTCTGTAAGGCCGGAATATATACATTATAGCCCACTACTTCTGATGTTTAATATTGAATGCTGGCTCATAGTGATTTTGGATCCTGCGGCTGTAAGGCCGGAATATATACATTATAGCCCACTACTTCTGATGTTTAATATTGAATACTGGCTCATAGTGATTTTGAAGTGAATAAGGAGATAGAGCGTACTATGTCCACGATACCTTCTCCTTATGTTTGGAGAGTGTGAATTATGTCTGAAATCCCGTTACACAATATACATCACTCGCGCTCAGTTAGACCGATAAAATGCGAGCTTAAGGTAAAGGGAAAGCTAAAGGGAAAGGGAAAGCTAAAGCCAAAGTAAAAGGGTAAGGTAAAGGGAAAGGGAAAGCTAAAGGAAAAGGAAACGCTAAAGCCAAAAGGAAAGCTAAAGGAAAGGGGAAAGCTAAAGGGAAATCCAAAGGGAAAGTAAAGCTAAAGGGAAGGCTAAAGAGAAAGCCAAAGGAAAAGTAAGGGGAAAGCAAAAGAAAAGGGAAAAGAAAAGTAAAGCTAAAGGGAAAGCTAAAGGTAAAGCTAAAGGGAACGCTACAGGTAAAGCTAAAGGGAAAGCTAAAGCCAAAGGGAAAGGGAAAGGGAAAGCTACAGCTTGCATTTTATCGGTGGAACTGATCGCGAGTGATTTATTCTGCGTAAAGATCAACGACCGTTTGAAAAGCTGTTCACTTCAGACTCTACATGTTCTTTTGTCTTTGAAGTGTTGCGGTGCCACGGTGCGATCGCTCTTACTTTACCCTGCCTGCGTAGCTGATCGTTAAGTGGCATAGTTACGAGACAATCAGAAGTGCGGCGGAGAACGCACAACCTCTATCACCACACGTGAATTCAAACAGCCTGTTAACACATGGTCAGGTGAAGCATGTGAGTTGTACAAATATTGTATTACTGGCATTCATTTCTAACATCAGAAGAAGAAAAAAGCTCGTAAAACACTTTAGAAGCGCGATGCATTTGGATACGCGGCGTTTTGCCTCGTATCCGGATGCGGCACTCCTCGGGTGAGTTAAACCTGGACAGGACATGTGATATCATCTTTATGGGATATTTGCTTTTGCGTGACACACTCCCGTCTCCCCCTCCCCCCCCCCCTCCTCCCTTCCGTGCGCCTTATGTAGCTTGACGTGTCATTACATGTAAGTTGTAACACATATCACGTCCTTGTATGTAACTTGCAACATACATCAAACATTGCTAAAGTCGTTTCTATCATTTTGTTTCACAATGAACATGTTTTAATAAAAATGCGAGTGTGCAAACATTATCCCAAACTCCACCGCATCTTATTGTGTCTATGTGTATGCCGTAAACTCCAGAATCACTGACCAGCTCAAGTCCTGTTGCGTGATTCGGTTACTTTCGGCTCTATGCCGCTTGATTTATCTTGATGATGTGCATTGATATTTGATTTGGGAGCCCCCGAATTTGCTTGAACTTTTAGTCTCAGTTCCTTGGAGGAAAATCCATCAAACTGATTGCACCCTGCTGTAGGTTCCGTCCGCCGGAAATCAGATTAAATCTGAGGCGATTGCTGTTTTGTTTGTCTCTGCCTGCCCATTTATTGCGTTTTTGTTTCTGCCTTCTTTGCTGGATTAGAGTTTTGGAAATGTTTGCGTTCCCCATTCAACTTTAGGACCCCCCTAAATGGGCAAGCATTTCGTCCAAACGGCCGAAAGGAATGAGCGTTATGTGACGCAGTAAACAGATACGGTGTCGCTGTAAGAATTTCTCCCTAACTCGCCAGTGAGAAAAGGCGCAGAAAGGACTGGGAAAGGAAGTGCGCTTCCGCTGCAGAATAATGATGTCACTACAAGCTTCCGGTCACGACAGCGTTCTAAAAGGACGTCGTTATTTCAGCGGTTTAGTCTCGTCTGCGCGGTGTCAGTTCTAAAATTACGTAACTGCTGGTGTATGAGCTAAACGTTATGACAAGGTTTCACAATGACGTCATTTTATCTCCGGCACAAATCGTTGTACGTTCTGTGTGTCTTTCCATCGGAGAGCTGGAGACTATGATTATTGTCAGATAATTGTTACACAGTACCCAATAAGCAGAGCGCCATCGGGTCGACGTCAGTCGGCTGCAGTGGGCCGGCGCACGACTGTGCTGGCCCACAACGGCTAAGTCAGCCAAAGGACCTCGGGTCAGTTGCATGAGCGAGCTTAGTCCTGCGCCAGCCACTAAGCAAGGTGCTCCGCTATAGCGGCGCGCCTTGTTTAGTGGTTTGACGCAGGACTCAGCGCACTCATGCAATTTGCCTTTTGTCTGTACTGCTGGAAGGCAGGGGGAGCCACTCTGGCCAATGATTTCTGCACCACCGATTCGCCTCTGCGTAACCGTCTCCAGACTATAACGTCCGCAGTCAAGCGAAAGCGTGTCAGTCAGCGGAAATAGTTTCTCTGTGCATTATGGGACAAAAGATGTTCTTTCAGTCTAGTGTAGTATGGGGACCAGCTACGGATCCAGCATGGAGGTAGTGAACTTTACAAGTGGAAAGGATGAGGATGATGACGATGTCGTGACACGCTCACACCAGTCATGCATCAACTATGACAGTTTAAGAGTAGTAGTGCTACCGTACACAATAGCTCGGTGCCTCAGTTGGCTATTCTTAACAAGCGAGAGAAAGCAAGGCTTCTCGCGACCTTCAACTCATTGCTTGGGTCACCGCGACCTACAACATGCTGCAGTTGCGGTGCTCATGAGGATCAATACCTCTTGCTGAATCTGACTTTCCATCCATGTTTCTTTGACTGGCGGGAATCTTTGGCGTTAAATTAACAATGATCTGAAAACTGACAGTCTACGTGCACTGGCGGTGAAGTGGTTAATGGGAACGAGGTGTGTGCATGTACTTGTCTGGCGATGTACGAGAAGTCATAAATTAACCTCTATACTGTCAGTACAACAGACTGTGTTTTTGAAATCATTGTTAATTCAACTTGAAGACCGTCAGAGGAATTTGGATCAAAGCGCTTTCAACAAGAGGTATAGATCCTCATGAGCCCCCGCAACTGCGGGGGCTCATGAGGATCTATACCTCTTGCAGTTGGGTGGTGTTCCACGCTTCTCGGCAGTCAAGGGGTAGAAATTACCCAGGCAGTGTGCACATAAATTTCGTTGCTTTGTTTTCGGTATAACCAACGCAATCAAACAGCGTGCCCATCTTAACCAACGCAATCAAACAGCGTTCCCATCTTAACCAACGCTATCAAACAGCGTGCCCATCTTAACCAACGCAATCAAACAGCGTTCCCATCTTAACCAACGCCATCAAACAGCGTTCCCATCTTAACCAACGCAATCAAACAGCGTTCCCATCTTAACCAAAGCAATCAAACAGCGTTCCCATCTTAACCAACGCAATCAAACAGCGTTCCCATCTTAACCAACGCAATCAATCAGCGTTCCCATCTTAACCAACGCAATCAAACAGCGTCCCCATCTTAACCAACGCAATCAATCAGCGTTCCCATCTTAACCAAAGCAATCAAACAGCGTTCCCATCTTAACCAACGCAATCAAACAGCGTTCCCATCTTAACCAACGCAATCAAACAGCGTTCCCATCTCAACCAACGCAATCAAACAGCGTTCCCATCTTAAACAAAGCAATCAAACAGCGTTCCCATCTTAACCAACACAATCAAACAGCGTTCCCATTTTAACCAACGCAATCAAACAGCGTTCCCATCTTAACCAAAGCAATCAAACAGCGTTCCCATCTTAACCAACGCAATCAAACAGCGTTCCCATCTTAACCAACGCAATCAAACAGCGTTCCCATCTTAACCAATGCAATCAAACAGCGTTCCCATCTTAACCAACGCAATCAAACAGCGTTCCCATCTTAACCAACGCAATCAAACAGCGTTCCCATCTTAACCAACGCAATCGAACAGCGTTCCCATCTTAACCAACGCAATCAAACAGTGTTCCCATCTTAACCAACGCAATCAAACAGCGTTCCCATCTTAACCAAAGCAATCAAACAGCGTTCCCATCTTAACCAACGCAACCAAACAGCGTTCCCATCTTAACCAACGCAATCAAACAGCGTTCCCATCTTAACCAAAGCAATCAAACAGCGTCCCATCTTATCCAAAGCAATCTAACAGCGTTCCCATCTTAACCAACGCAATCAAACAGCGTTCCCATCTTAACCAAAGCAATCTAACAGCGTTCCCATCTTAACCAACGCAATCAAACAGCGTTCCCATCTTAACCAACGCAATCAAACAGCGTTCCCATCTTAACCAACGCAATCAAACAGCGTTCCCATCTTAACCAACGCAATCAAAGAGCGTTCCCATCTTAACCAACGCAATCAAACAGCGTTCCCATCTTAACCGACGCAATCAAACAGCGTTCCCATCTTAACCGACGCAATCAAACAGCGTTCCCATCTTAACCGACGCAATCAAACAGCGCTTCCATCTTAACCAACGCAACCAAACAGCGTTCCCATCTTAACCAATGCAATCAAACAGCGTTCCCATCTTAACCAACGCAATCAAACAGCGTTCCCATCTTAACCCTGCTGTGTGTGTTGCCACAGTACCGTGACTGCCTGTATGTGAAGGTTAATTCGCCACTAATACGGGTTTTACACCGACCCCATACAACACATCTAGTTGTTGACAGGGACAAATTAGATGCAAACAGGTTTAGGGTAGCAGACGACGAGAGCAGAACTGTGAAATTACTGATATATTGGATATATTGTCGGAACAGTGTCCAGTGACACGTACCATTTGAAGCTTCGGCGAACAAGGAAAGGATCAGTCTAGATCGTCTGTCCTTTCGGCATATATATCTCCCTCCCCCTCCCCACTCCCGCCCCCCAACCCCCGGGCTACCCTGCCACCCAACCTCCTGCCAGTCCTTCATAGCTACCACAGATACAATCCGTCGTATGCGACTGTAAGTGAGAATTCCCACCCCCCCCCCCACCCCCCACCCCCCACCCCAAATCTCAAGTCAAATAGCAACGATGTTTTCTTTTTTTCTTTTTTCTTTTTGTATTATCAATCCATTCTGAAACGTATAACAGCACTGACAATTACTAAGGCTCAGTACGTGTACATACATACGGTTATTGAAACTGATGAACATAATGGTCAACTGGTTGACCATGGCAGGGAAAACAGAACAGTGACTTTGCAGTGAAAAATGTCTCTTCTGTAAATGGGAAGGGATTAGGAATTCGTAAGCTATGCGCGTGATTCTGAACCCAAATGAAAGCTCGCAGATCTTTTACGTTTCCTTGACAACCACGTAGCTGATAGCAGTATTAGTCCTTTGGCTGGGATCGCTTTTTGTCAAGGTGATTCCTGCAGGAATCATCTGGCCACACTTTCCAAATTTTCAAGTTGTCGACGCCGAACACGTATGCTAGCGTTAAAGGAGACGGGTCGACATGATAACTAAAGGGTAGTGCCAGATTCGCTTGGCGCCTGGAGGCGCCAAGCAAATCTGGCACTACCCTTCAGTTACCATGGTCGATCCGTCCCTTGCTGTGTGTGTTTCAGGGCTCATGAGTCAAGACAGGAAATATCTTCGTTTCACAGAACGAGAGAAACTGGCTGAACAAAGAAAGAAATCTCCACCGCGTGTTTTAGTAGCCCACCCATGCGTGACGAGGTGCACAACAATGCACCAGACCAAAAGTAAACAGATGCAAATGTCCTCGAGGAATGGTCACATGACTTTGGCACAGTGGCGTTCAAAATCTGACTCCTTGTTTAAGAAACAGTTATAGAGAGTCAATGATTTTTGCCGATACGTTTAATTGGTTGCTATGTTATCCCTTGTCGTTGAAGATCATTTGATGGAACCGCTGGATCAAACTTTTAAAGTATCACACTGTGGCTGACGTTCACTTCCGGTTTACCAATGTAACAAATCTCGCGTGAGATCACGATATCGGACGTTTCGTTTTGAACTGGAGACATTAACGTATACACCTCAGCATGAATGGGCACATGCTCGCTTGTATCAAAAACGCTGGGAACAATTGCAATTGGGGCGTCAGAGACGTTTGCACATTTGCGTCGGGGACATTTGCACTGGGGACATTTGCACCGAGGATAGGGCGGGGTGCTCCAACTCAGCCCGAATAAGACACATAATCGCTATATCATTTATATGATAGGGCATAACTGTCAGACCTAGACTAACGGATGGCGTGTTGAACAGTTCGGCAACCGCACCCTTTTGCTGTCAGCAGCGGTTTTTGTCGCGATGATTCCAGCAGGATGTCAGTGTGTTGATATTCCTGCAGGATGTCAGGTGTTGTTATTCCTGTATGATATCAGAGTGTTGTTATTCCTGCAGGATATCAGGATGTTGTTATTCCTGCAGGATATCAGGGTGTTGTTATTCCTGCAGGATGTCAGAGTGTTGTCATTCCTGCAGGATTTCAGGGTGTTGTTATTCCTGCAGGATGTCAGGGTGTTGTTATTCCTGCAGGATGTCAGGATGTTGTTATTCCTGCAGGATGTCAGGGTGTTGTTATTCCTGCAGGATGTCAGGGTGTTGTTATTCCTGCAGGATGTCAGGATGTTGTTATTCCTGCAGGATGTCAGGGTGTTGTTATTCCTGCAGGATGTCAGGGTGTTGTTATTCCTGCAGGAATAATCGCGACAAAAACCGCAACTGACAGCCGAAGGGTTAACCACCTTGTGTCCGGCATCCTCTGGCACTTTCCGCATCACATTACCGCTGGCTGCACTGTGATGAACAAGGGAGTTAACTCATTACTGCAGGTGACAAACCGCGATCTGTGCCATTGCTATGATATACATAACCACGTGATCATTCTTACGTTTCTAGCATCTGGAGTAAGCAAAAGGTCCTCAGACCGCCGTCGGCAGTAGGTGTGCCGCGCGCACTTAATGTCTGCCTCGTCCAGTGGACTTCTTCCTTCCCCACTTGACTCGGGGCAGCTCAGCTCACTTCCATTTTTCCTCGTCACTCAAAAAAGGAATAGACAACACACTGATGCAAGAGGCATAGATCCTCATGAGCCCCCGCAATTGCGGGGGCTCATGAGGATCTATGCCTCTTGCTTAACCAGTTTGTATCTATGGTTCATGGGGCGGCTGGGGCTCTTTCGCCTTGAACTGACACAGATTTCCAACGTGCGATGTGTACCATTAGTGGCATTGACGGGATTATTTTAGTTTAGTCAGCAAAGTGCAGCATGCTCATGGTGATCATGATAATAATATTAATGGTTTACATAGAGTATGTGTAGTAAAACTGTTGCCGCAATGGTTTCATGAGAAAGGAAAACAGAAAATAGAGGTTGAAAATCCTATAAATTAGATAGATGGAACACGACGTTTTGGATCAAAGATCCTTCTTCTCGGTGATATGGAAACAAGATAGAGCACAAAAGAACACACGATACAAAGAAAAGACGTCATCCTGTATAGAAAAAAATTTAGAATGACGTAAATAAAAATTTACATAAAGGTTTAAATGCACCAGACCTCTTCGTGACGCAAAATAAATGACGATTGCTCAAGTCAACCGATAAAATGTGTGCTCACTTCGGCCGATAAAATGATCGCTAAAGCTCGTAGTTTATCGGCCGAACTGAGTACGAGGAGGTGGGACATAATTAAATTTATTTATACAGAGCGTCAAAAGGACTTTTTTCTCTTCGAAATAATGAGATATCACAGTTGGATCGCTGTTACATTGCCCGGCCTCATCGGCTGATCGTTACGTTGCATTGCAATTGAACGTTCAGCAGTGCGGCGGAGAAAGCACAGGTTTTATCACCACACGTGACTAGAAGATGTTCGGAAACCAAAAATAGGTCAAAACTGCACAAGCTTCGACATCGCCTCCCCCCCCCCCCCCCCCCCCAAAAAAAAAAAAAAAAAAAAAAAATCGCTTGTTTGTCCTGGCTTCTAATCCACTAGTTTCCGTCGAAACAGGTGCAATTTGACCTACTTCCGGTAATCGTATTTTGAGACCCTTTGTCGGGTTAGTTAGTTAGTTATTTGGGTTTAACGCCGAGCAGGCGACTAAGGCCATCTCGTGGCGACCCTTAGTCGGGAAAAGGGTGCGAGTTGTATTATACAGTAACTGTATTTACAGCGCTTGGATCCAACAAAGAGTTTGCTCCGTATCACACCAGGCAATCTAAGACGCACTAATGCCACCGATTCACCATTTCTCTTATACTTCTTGGACGTCCTTACTGTCAAGGGAAGCTGCCTACTTACGTTGATCATACTCTGATTTACGACTGACCGTTATTCACTCGTATCTGGAAATTGTTTTGAAGTGCCTCGTTTTTTATTCGCTTGGTCTCAAGGGTCATTTTTTTTTTTATCGCAGTAACGAAACCAGAGACGCACTTACGCAGATAAATCACTTTTCTACGCCGACAAATACGACGGAGACATAAAACCACGCAGTTCGATTCCAAATTGAAAACCCCATAGCTAGCATGAGGAACATAGAGTATAAAGGACACCGGCAAAAGCAAAAGATCCTCATGAGCCCCCGCGTATGCGGGGGCTCATGAGGATCTTTGGCTTTTGCAGATGTTCGTAGTAATGATTGTATGGCCAGTCGCACAGCACATATAAAACTATACCTTTATGCCATAAGCATGTGCGCCTCCGCGAAAAGAATCATGGGAGTAAATGGCCGGTAGGGACGGAGGTGAAATGCATCAACGCAAATACGAATTACTTTCTGCACACTGTGAACAGGCACTCTAAAGCTTCTCTTGCAAGGTACCGTGTGTTAAAGTCGCACGCTGTTGAATTAGGCGCAACTCTGCCAAAACATCATCATCGCTGTCATCATCATTATTATTATCACTATCGTCATCATCATCGTGATCATCATCATCATTGTTGTCATCATCATTATTGTGATCATTGGCATCATCATCATCATTATCGTCGTCGTCGTCATCATCATTAGTATCACCATCGTTGTCATAATAAGCATTATTATCATTATCATCGTTGTCATCGTCATCATCACTACCATCATCATCGTTGTCGTCATCATTAATATCATCATCGTTGTCGTCGTCATCATCATCGTCGTTGTCGTCATCATTATTATCATCATCAGTGTTGTCATCATCATCATTATTATCACATCATCATCATCAGCGTGATCATCATCATCTTCATCGTCGTCTACAAACACAACAACAGCAGTAGCAGCAAATCCACCAACGCAACCTGGCGTTCAAGGGAGGTAAAATGTAGACAGGAACAGGGTCTAGTAAGGGAGAGAACTGCGCCCCTCCAGGTTTTAGGGATCCCAAGCCCTACGCATTGTGTAACCACATCCGCTGGTGAATTTCGTCCTGCATGGAGGTTTTTTTTTTTTTTTTTTTCATCTCACGCTAGAGTGGTAGTGAATGGCAGTGTAGAAGTGCGTACATAAAACAGCGGTTCGTAACTTTAGGCTTTTATAGCTTCAGTTTCCTGCTCTTGCGTGCATGTTAACCCCTTCTCTGCCGACACAACGGCAACACGATCCAACTACGAGAGACATAGATCCTCATGATACCCCCCGCGAGTTGCGGGAGGGGGGGGGGAGGGCTCATGCAGATCTATGCCTCTTGCTGACCTGACCAATTGAATTCATGTTCTTTAGCTTCAAAGCCTGCGGCTCTTTGGCGCAAAATGAGCTGAGGGTTCACAGTCCTACGTCCACTGGCAGTGAAGGGGTTGAGATGTGCCGCGTATTTATTATGCGGCAGGACTCGGACCAGTTAACCCTTTCCCTGCCACTGTACCCTCATGTTTGTTCCTGACATCTTTGTGCATTCAACGATCAATTCAAAACCGTCCGAGAAACATTGATGCATATTGGTCTCAGCAAGAGGCATAGATCCTCATGAGCCCCCGCAGTCGCGGGGGCTCATGAGGATCTATGTCTCTTGCAGTTGGATCGTCTTCGCTTTTTCTCGACATTGAAGGGGGTTAAAAACCATACCGCCAAAGTAGTGTGAGTCAATGGATCCATTTGGACATCCAGTTTACGTCCGGCCTGGGCCATTCACACCGGCTGGGCAAATAAAACCCCGTCTGGTCTGATCGCGTTATCTCGACGGTCTCTGTTTGGAAAACAACGAACCGTGACGATTGGTCAGTCTGGTTTATAGATCACGGGGGGGGGGGGGGGGGGGGTGCGCTCAAGCGGCCAATGCAGTGACAAAGAGTGCGATCTGCGTTTAAGCTTGTACTGCAGTCTCCGTTCAGACGAAATCCCTCCCTCAAGTGTGAGGATTGCCAATCTCTGCCTAGACAGCGGATACCCAAATTAGACTCCGGGCCGCGTTTCGCAAAGTTTGGAGGTGTCGCCTGAGAACAATGAACCAGTTGCTGGAACTGTAAAGGATGAACCATGATAATTCAAGGGTAGTGCCAGATTAGCTTGGCCCCTGAAGGCGCCAAGCTAATCTGGCACTATCCTTGAACTATCATGGTCGATCCATCTCCTGCCATTGACCGTTGAGGCTAATTCGGTTAACTGTCGCGTGCATGCAGATCGGTACTGTAAACCATAAGGGCCTAACGATGGTGCTTTGATTAACTGCACATCCGCTGCGCCACCGCGTAGAGCGCTACCGCATCTAGCTCAGTTCATTCTGTAGTCTGAATTGAGCTATATGCGGTAGCGGACACGCGGTGGCGCAGCGGATTTGCATTTAGTCAAAGCACCCTCGTCAGGCCTTTATGCTGTAAACAACGCCGGTGTTTTCATGCTCAAGGTGGTTAACTCAAAGTGGTTAACCCTTTGGCTTTTGGTGGCGTTGTTCGTCGTGGTCTATCTCTCTTGGCTTGACTTCGCGAACGAAGATTTTATAGGAGTTGCCCACGACGTCTGCAGGCTTGTTCGTGGCTGCGGAGGCCAATCCGGGACAGGCAGGTTCGACCGCAGTGGCTGCAGGGGGAGGTATGGCCAGGGTTCTGAGTTGCGGCATCTCTGTTTTTTTCTCCTGAGCCGCTTGTCCTTATGGCTAGCTCTGCAAGAGTCCTCAAAGGAGACAGCTGCCTTGTAAATGGTGGAGCGCCAGGTGTCACGGTCCACAGCAAGCGAGGACCACTGGTGGTGGTCGATTTGGCAGGCACTAAGTGACTTCTTGAGACAGTCTTTGTATCTCTTCTTTGGTGCCCCTCTGTCACGGTGTCCAGTAGCAAGCTCGCCGAACAGGGTGATCTTTGGTAGGCGATGATCCTCCATCCTGGAGACATGCCCCGCCCAGCGGAGCTGTGTCCGCAGCAGCAAGGCCTCGATGCTCACAGTTTCAGCCTGTTCAAGGACCTCGACTTTGGTGACATAGTCAATCCAGTGAATGCCCAGGATGGTACGCAGGCAGCGCTGGTGGAAACGTTCGAGGAGTCGTAGTTGGCTGCGGTAGAGGGCCCAGGACTCGGAACCATAGAGCAGGGTGGTGAGGACCACAGCTCTGTACACGCTGATCTTGGTGCCTGTTTTCAACTGTTGATTGTGCCACACCCGCTTGAAAAGTCGCCCGAAAGCGCTGTTCGCTTTTGCCAGCCTGCTGTCAAGCTCCCTGTCCAGCTTGTCCAGCTTGGCGTCCGACGTGATAATGCAGCCAAGGTAAGTAAACTGGTGCACTGACTTTAGTTCAAACTCGCCAATGGTGATGTGAGGAGGGCGATACACTGTCTTGGGTGCTGGCTGATGGAGGACCTCTGTCTTTTTCAGACTGACCTCGAGTCCAAAGAGCTGGGCAGCGTCTGCGAAGCAGGACGTGATGCGCTGCAGGGCTCTCTCTGTGTGTGCAACGAGGGCAGCGTCATCATCAAAAAGCAGCTCACGAATCAGTTGGTCTAGGGTTTTCGTGTGGGCCTGCAGTCGTCTGAGGTTGAACAGGCTGCCATCGAGACGATACCTGATGTACACTGCATCGTCATCATCGAGGTCTACTGTGGCCTGCTTCAACATCATGCTAAAAAAGATGGTGAAGAAGGTCGGTGCCAGCATGCAGCCCTGCTTTACGCCGTTGAGAATAGGGAATGGTTCTGAGAGAACATTGTTGAGTCTGACCTGGCCTTGCTGGTCCTCGTGTAGCTGGACAATCATGCTGAGGAACTTTGGGAGACAGCCAAGTCGCTCCAGGATCTGCCACATGCCTTGCCTGCTCACAGTGTCGAACGCTTTTGTTAGGTCGACAAACGTTACGTACAGCCCTTTGTTCTGCTCGCGGCACTTCTCCTGAAGCTGTCTCAGCACAAAGACCATATCGGTGGTGCTCCTGTTTGCTCTGAAGCCACACTGGCCCTCTGGGAGGTGGTCTTCAGCGATGGCAGGTACCAGCCGATTCAGGAGCAGCCTTGCAAGAATTTTCCCAGCAATGGACAGCAGGGTAATTCCCCGATAGCTGGAACAGTCTGACTTCTCGCCTTTGTTCTTGTACAGGGTGATAACGACAGCATCACGGAGATCCTTTGCTAGTGTTCCTTCCTCCCAGCAGCAGAGAAAGAGGTCATGGAGCTTGTTGTGCAGTTCTCTGCCTCCATGTTTCCAGATCTCTTGTGGTATTCCATCAATGCCTGCTGCTTTGCCACTCTTGAGCTGGTGGATGGCTGTGAGGGTCTTTTCAGCGGTGGGCGGTTCGTCCAATTCAACCTTTACTGGGAGTTGTGGGATTTGTAGGACGACTGCTTCTTGAACAGTGCGCTCAGCGCTGAAGAGGCTCTGAAAGTACTCCGACCAGCGGTTCAAGATGGAGGTATTATCTGTGAGGAGAGCCTGGCCATTCGCGCTTCGCAGGGGACTTTGTACCAGGTGTCTGGGGCCATACACTGCTTTCAGTGTTTCGTAGAAGCCCCTGTAGTCACCAATGTCAGCGCAAAGCTGGGTCCTCTGAGCAAGTCTGGTCCACCACTCATTCTGGAGATCTCTGAGCTTGCGCTGGAGACTGCTGCAGACGAGGCGGAAGGCAGACTTCTTCACAGGGCAGGAAGGCTGGGCTAGGTGGGCCTGATGGGCGGCTCTTTTTTGTTGTTGTTGTTGTTAGGTGTTCCTGGATCTCTACATCGTTCTCGTCAAACCAGTCTTTGTTCTTCTTTCTAGCGAAACCCAGGACTTCTGCAGAGGATTTTGCAATAGCAGTTTTCAGTTGTTCCCAAAGTGTTTCAGGGGAGGAGTCTGCTGGGTCCGCTGTGTCTTTG
This sequence comes from Semisulcospira habei, assembly GCA_036245525.1. Lineage (NCBI taxonomy): Eukaryota > Metazoa > Mollusca > Gastropoda > Semisulcospiridae > Semisulcospira > Semisulcospira habei. The sequence continues at coordinate 186,418,025 of BTPG01000005.1, forward strand.
AGCCTGCGCTGTAAATCTGTCTGAAAGGCAGCTTTCACGTCGTCACGCTGAAGGCTGGCAACATCAGGCTTTTTCTTGGGTTTTGGCTTGACGTGGAGCCTGAGTTTGCAGCGGACAAGACGGTGGTCAGTGTGGCACTCTGCGCTGGGCATCACTCTGGTGAGGAGGACGTCACTGCGGTCCCTCTGACGCACTAGGACATAGTCGATAAGGTGCCAGTGTTTGGAGCGAGGATGCATCCAGGTGGTCTTTCGACTGTCCTTTTGCTGAAAAGTAGTGTTGGTGATGACCAGTTGCTGCTCTGCACAGAACTCCAACAGTAGGCGGCCATTGTCATTGCAGTTCCCGACGCCATGCTTGCCGAGGACTCCTTTCCAGGCTTCAGAGTCCTGGCCCACTCTGGCGTTGAAGTCGCCAAGGGTGATGACTTTGTCGTCTGCAGGGGTGCTCTGTATGAGGCTGCGCAGGTCAGTGTAAAACTTGTCCTTTTCAGCAGGCTCTGCCAGGAGGGTTGGGGAGTACACACTGAGAAGGGTGACGTGTTGCTGGTGTCTCAGTGAAAGGCGCATGGACATGATGCTGTCTGAGTGACCCGTTGGTAGGTTTTCCAGCTTAGTCGCAATGGAGGTATTGACCATGAAACCCACGCCTGAGAGCCGTCTTTCTGATTCAGGCCTGCCTGACCAGTAGAGGGTGTACCCAGCGCCAAGTTCTTGGAGGCTGCCTTCGTCCGGAAAACGTACTTCACTGAGCGCGGCGATGTCGATGTTTAACCTCCGCAATTCATGGGCAATTAGGGCGGAGCGACGTTCAGGGCGTCTGCTGTCTGCTTTGTCGAGCATGGTTCGGATGTTCCAGCATGCTACGTTGAGTCCGGTCGTGGTCGTCATGAGAGTGGATCCGTTATTCTTTCTTGTTTTTTGACCGCAGGAGAAGATGCCCGTTGACCGCGGCTAGCCAACTGGGGTTGCGAGGGGACGAGCTTTGGTTAGGCCACCTTTTCTAGGTCCCTCTCCGTGTGGAGCAAGCAGTGCTGTCCCTAGAGAAGGCTGCTTGGTCGTTCAGGGTGTGCCGAGTGATGTTGTCATCCCCAGGTCAACATCAGGCGACCAATATCCTAAACCGCCTGCATGCAGGTTTGAGACTGCGGCTTCCAGTGACATCTTTCACCTGCCGTTTCGCCCCTCGCCCGTCGCTACAGGACTTGGAATGGTCAGTGTCATGGTCCGTGGACGTTTCCTAAAGCCTGCGCGGTGGAGCTTTTTGGTGGAGTGCAGTGTGCGCAGTACTGGCCCCACCCTTTAAACCCTTGGTTCGTCTGCCATGGCCTAGCAAGCTGGGACGATGGCATCGAGGTCCTCGGGTCGTAGGTTTTATATCAGACTGTCCTTGTCCTAGTCTCTGGCTCAAAAGCCTTCCCCGGAGACACGGGGGCTTTGATGTCAGGGGTTTCCTCCCTTAGCCTTTCCGCAGCCAAGCGGCCAGGCCTGCAAGGCAGCAGGGGACTCGTGGAGGGCGGGGTCGTCTAAGTCCCGTGCAGATGTGAACATCTGCCCACTGCCCACTGAGTCCTGTAGAAACCACCATCACAAAAAACGTTCCCGACAGACGAAGAGTTAAAAACCTTGAATCATAGTCTGTTCTGATTCGATTGTCATGTGACCCCATAAATAATTATCAGCTCCCGTGTTTCCAGCTCATATCGGAAACTAATGGCCCACTGAATGGCCCTTGTATGATGTACCCATTTCCGCTGATCTTCGTCTTGATTGCTTTTGTCTGGACCATTTCGCAGCGAACGACCCTATATCTGCAAAGAGACAGGCATCCTCATGGGCCCCCAGCTAACTATAGGTATTATTCATGAGGGCATGTTACTTGCCTCCGTTTTTGCTGGGCGGCGCATTAGGTGTTGAGTCGTCTGTCTTGACTTGACATTTGCAGAGCGGATTTTCCGTCTGCAAGACGCAGAGAGCTTTGTTATGAGGCGGCACACATGCCGAGATTGATCAATAGTTGTATATTGAGGATCTACGCCTTTAAGTCATTCGCGGCCAGCCGCATCCGGATGCGGCTGGCCGCAAATGAATTAACCCCGTTACTGCCAGTGGACGTAGACTGTGTTTTGAAATCATTGTAAATTCAACGTCAAACATCATCAGCCGTCATAAAACAAACAAACAAACATGGACACAAAATTGTGTCAGCAGGAGGAACAGATCCTCATGGGCCCCAGCCACTGCGGGTTATCATGACAGTCTATACCTCTTGCTGCTGGGTGGTGTTCAGTTCTTCTCGGCGGTGAAGTGGTTACTATGAACATCAGCATATTTTCGGGTGGAGTAGGTGATGGGACGTTCGCTACAGAGGATAATAACTGACAAATGAAAAGCGGCATTTTCAGTCACAAGGCGACCGCACGCTATACCCGAGATTACGCCGTTAAAAATAGGAACAGCTTGTGCCGATCTTGCCGCAAGAGGCATAGTGTCACATGAGCTCCTGAAGGGCATGGTCTCATGTGACTCTATGTTACCTGCTGATGGAAGGGTGAGAAGAGTGTTCTAACCACACTTCAGGAGTTCCTTGACCCAGACATCAGAAATGAAGGCCCGTTGGTGATCTGTGGTTGTCTGACTGTAATGAGTATTCATCATCACGGTTGTCAAACGCATCCAAATCCAAATACTCTTCCAACAGTTTAGAGAAGAATCCCAACAAAAAAGGAAAACGTTTATACAAGACAGTTACAACACAATTTATTAAAATTTCGGGTTAACTCATTCTACCCCAACACCGAAATCCCCAAAGTTTGCCGTTCGTCCTCTGAAGACTGCTTTGCAGTGCAGGACACAGATCGACCATGATAGTTCAAGGGTGATGCCAGAATAGCTTGGCGCCCATAGGCGCCAAGCTATTCTGGCATCACCCTTGAACTATCATGGTCGATCCTTAATAATATCGTGCTGTGGTGTGTCTGGGGTAGAATGAGTTAAATCCCTTTTTCAAACTAGACAAACCGGCAAACAAGTTCAGCATTTGCAAGTTCTTTTCGCGATGGAAAGATGCAACTTCTAATAAAAACAGCAGCTTTTTGGTCTGACATATCTGCTTTACAGAAACCCGTCCAAAACCAAATATTGTTCATATCTTTAGTGGTATTGTATATAGTTGGAGCAGTGACTGGATTTAGATAAGTGTCAGCCCCCGGAACGACCGTGCATATCATGCAGCGTCATTCTGAAACGCGTCTAAATCTAATAACTGTTCCAGTTTTGGAGTGTGTTGTATTATGTTCATTCAGTCTTGAAACGTGCCCACATCCAAATACTGTTACACAGTTTGGTCACGTTGCACTGCAGTGTTATTGTAGCACGTCCAAATCCACTCTGGTCCAACTGTTGGTGTTGTATTACACTTCAAACAACCTTCTGCTGTGCGGGCCTGCAATGGTAACGTTCGCAAATAAAATGGGTACTCAATGTTTGTCCTGCCTTTCCTTTTTTCGCACGCCATGAGTTACACGCGTATAGCAGAGGTATCATTACTGCCTTTCGTGGAACTCTGCTCCGTGGCAAAGGAGAAGAAGAGCAGAAGGACATTACGAATTCAACCTTTATAAATAACCCTTCGCCTGACTGTGGCGGTTTTTGTCGCGATGATTCATGCAGAAATAACAACACCCTGATATCCTGCAGGAATAACGACACTCTGGCATCCAGCAGGAATAACAACACAATAACATCCTGCAGGAATAACAACACCCTGACATCCTGCAGAAAACACAACACCCTGACATCCTGCAGAAATAACAACACCATGAAATCCTGCAGGAATAACATCACCCTGACATCTTGCAGGAATAACAACACCCTGACATCCTACAGGAATAACAACACCCTCACAACCTCTAGGAATAACAACTCCCTGATATCCTGCAGGAATAACAACACCCTGACATTCTACAGGAATAACAACACCCTGACATCCTGCAGGAATAACAAAACCCTGACATTCTACAGGAATAACAACACCCTGACATCCTGCAGGAATAACAAAACCCTCACATCTTGCAGGAATAACAACAATCTGACATCCTGCAGGAATAACAAAACTCTGACATCCTGCGGGAATAACAACACCCTGACATCCTGCAGGAATAACAACACCCTGACATCCTGCAGGAATAACAACACCCTGACATCCTGCAGGAATAACAACAACCTGACATCCTACAGGAATAATCAACACCCTGACATCCTGCAGGAATAACGACACTCTGACATCCTGCAGGAATAACAACACCCTGACATCCTGCAGGAATAACAACACCCTGACATCCTGCAGGAATAACAACACCCTGACATCATGCAGGAATAACAGCACCCTGACATCCTGCAGGAATAACAACACCCTGACATCCTAGAGGAATACCAACACCCTGACAACCTCTGGGAATAACAACTCCCTGACATCCTGCAGGAATAACAACACCCTGACATTCTACAGGAATAACAACACCCTGACAAACTGCAGGAATAACAAAACCCTCACATCTTGCAGGAATAACAAAAACCTGACATCCTGCAGGAATAACAAAACTCTGACATCCTGTGGGAATAACAACACCCTGACATACTGCAGGAATAACAACACCCTGGCATCCTGCAGAAAGAACAACAACTTGACATCCTGCAGGAATAACAACATCTTGACATCCTGCAGGAGTAACAATATTCTGACATCTTGCAGGAATAACAAACACCCTGACATCCTGCAGGAATAAGAACACCCTGACATTCTGCAGGAATAACAACACCCTAACATCCTGTAGGAATAACGACACCCTGACATCCTGCAGGAATAACAACGCCCTGACATCCTGCAGGAATAACAACACCCTGACATTATGCAGGAATAACAAACACCCTGACATCCTGCAGGAATAACGACACCCTGACATCCTGCAGGAATGACAACACCCTGACATCCTGCAGGAATAACAACATCCTGACATTCTGCAGGAATAACAACACCCTGACATCCTGCAGGAATAACGACGCCCTGACATCCTGCAGGAATAACAACACCCTGACATCCTGAAGGAATAACAACATCCTGACATTCTGCAGGAATAACAACACCCTGACATTCTGCAGGAATAGAAACACCCTGACATCCTGCTGTAATACCAACACCCTGACATCCTGCAGGAATAACGACAATCCTGAACATCCTGCAGGAATAACAACACCCTGACATTCTGCAGGAATAAAAACACCCTGACATCCAGCAGGAATAACAACACCCTGATATCCTGCAGGAATAATGACACTCTGGCATCCAGCAGGAATAACAACACAATAACATCCTGCAGGAATAACAACACCCTGACATCCTGCAGAAAAAACAACACCCTGACATCCTGCAGAAACAACAACACCATGAAATCCTGCAGGAATAACAGCACCCTGACATCTTGTAGGAATAACAACACCCTGACATCCTACAGGAATAACAACACCCTCACAACCTCTAGGAATAACAACTCCCTGATATCCTGCAGGAATAACAACACCCTGACATTCTACAGGAATAACAAAACCCTCACATCTTGCAGGAATAACAACAATCTGACATCCTGCAGAAATAACAAAACTCTGACATCCTGCGGGAATAACAACACCCTGACATCCTGCAGGAATAACAACACCCTGACATCCTACAGGAATAATCAACACCCTGACATCCTGCAGGAATAACAACACCCTGACATCCTACAGGAATAATCAACACCCTGACATCCTGCAGGAATAATGACACTCTGGCATCCTGCAGGAATAACAACACCCTGACATCCTGCAGGAATAACAACACCCTGACATCCTGCAGGAATAACAACACCCTGACATCATGCAGGAATAACAGCACCCTGACATCTTGCAGGAATAACAACACCCTGACATCCTACAGGAATACCAACACCCTGACAACCTCTGGGAATAACAACTCCCTGACATCCTGCAGGAATAACAACACCCTGACATTCTACAGGAATAACAACACCCTGACAAACTGCAGGAATAACAAAACCCTCACATCTTGCAGGAATAACAAAAACCTGACATCCTGCAGGAATAACAAAACTCTGACATCCTGCGGGAATAACAACACCCTGACATACTGCACGAATAACAACACCCTGGCATCCTGCAGAAAGAACAACAGCTTGACATCCTGCAGGAATAACAACATCTTGACCTCCTGCAGGAGTAACAATATTCTGACATCTTGCAGGAATAACAAACACCCTGACATCCTGCAGGAATAAGAACACCCTGACATTCTGCAGGAATAACAACACCCTAACATCCTGTAGGAATAACGACACCCTGACATCCTGCAGGAATAACAACACCCTGACATCCTGCAGGAATAACAACACCCTGACATCCTGCAGGAATAACAAACACCCTGACATTCTGCAGGAATAACGACACCCTGACATCCTGCAGGAATGACAACACCCTGACATCCTGCAGGAATAACAACATCCTGACATTCTGCAGGAATAACAACACGCTGACATCCTGCAGGAATAACGACGCCCTGACATCCTGCAGGAATAACAACACCCTGACATCCTGCAGGAATAACAACATCCTGACATTCTGCAGGAATAACAACACCCTGACATTCTGCAGGAATAAAAACACCCTGACATCCTGCTGGAATAACAACACCCTGACATCCTGCAGGAATAACAACATCCTGACATTCTGCAGGAATAACAACACCCTGACATTCTGCAGGAATAAAAACACCCTGACATCCTGCTGGAATAACAACACCCTGACATCCTGCAGGAATAACGACAATCCTGAACATCCTGCAGGAATAACAGCACCCTGACATTCTGCAGGAATAAAAACACCCTGACATCCTGCGGGAATAACAACACCCTGATATCCTGCAGGAATAACGACACCCTGACATCCTGTAGGAATAACAACACCCTGACATCCTGCAAGAATAACAAAACTCTGACATTCTGAATCATTGCGACAAAAACAACCTCTGCCGACAGCCAAGGGGTTAAAACAAAGTGAAGTTAGATACAAAATACCAAAGAAAAGTACGAAGGAGATATTGAGAACTGTGAAGTCTTTTGCGTGGACAAGGTCGCTTTAACGTAAGCGTGTTTGTGAATGTTTCTACTTTCTAATGTTTATATAGTAATCAATCGATCGCTAACGGTAATATAGTTTATGTTTTCACGTTTTTGTGTCTGAACAATAGTCTTATTCTGTTTACCTCTACAATGTCCCGTTTTTTACATTCACTCACCGAACATCCGCAAACCCAACACTAGTCAAACACACGGGCCGGACATCAGCGACAGGATCATAAATCTGGGTATTCCCAAGACAAGATCACAAATCTGGCTATTCCCAAGCCGGGACAAGTTTGTGACACGCGAAATTAAACAAATCTTCTGCTACGCGTCTGATGTTTCAGCCTGTAGGGTGAATCCCTCATGACTTCCCCCGTCAGATTACCAGAGTTGTATGTCATGCAGGAAAGCTTTGCCAGCAAGAGTACAGGCATAGCGGAGCTGTTGGGTGTAATCTGTATTGACAGAGCGCATCAGATAGAAACATCGTGCTGCAGACTTCTGTCGTTATAAAGCAAAAGCCAGTGTGTTTGTGTTTGAGAAAAGCGAGACTTGCATTGCTATAATAATGAAAATCCCGCTTTTCTCAAACACAGACATACTGACGTTTGACATGCAGCGGCAGATTTTTAGACACCTCGTACATCAAACTTCAACATCATCACGCATTCTGCCCCGCGACCGGAATCTCCAAATTCTAAAGGTGCCCTCTGAAGGACTGTATTACAATTCTAGAGACAGATCGAGCATGATAGTTTAAGGGTGGTGTCAGAATATTCTGACACCACCCTTGAACTATCATGCTCGATACATTTTTTTTTCCCAACAACACAGTATCGAGATTTTATTTTTCGGCGTCACGCTGTCGTGCACGTTACGGTATAGTGCGCCTTACATTTGGCATCAAAGCCTGGATTTTGTTGTTACAGATTCCGATAGTTTTTTTTTTTTTTTTTTTTTTTTTTTTTTTTTTTTTTTTTTTTGTTCAACCTGTTTAATTAATCAAAGTAGCCAATACAATGAAGTGTTTGTGTTCGAATCTAAATGGACATAAGTTACAAGATGGACAATGTTTTAGCTGTCTTACAGTTACTGCTAAGTGGAAAAGTGTGTGTGTGTACTCTTGCTTGTCTGCTTGATTGCCTGGTCTTTTAGTGCATGTTTGTGTTTAGGTTCATACATTAAAATATTCAGAGATGACATTCAACATTCAAATAAAATCAAATTAGGGAGAGCAACTAAAAACAGTACAAGTGAAGCCTCACAGATTACATTTTGTTACATGCTCTACTCATTGTATTAAGCATGTGTCATTTTCCGGACGAGCAAATCCTGCTCCAACATGCAAACTATATCTAGCTTCTTTCCGTATCTATATTTACCAACACACATTTTGGCGACAAGTATAATATGGTTAATAACTTTCACGTCATTATTCTGCATGTTATCAACTTCAAAGCCAAATAACACATCTTTTGCAGTTAACTGAGGAGCGATAGAAGTTAGTCTTTGAATATGTTTTGTTGCGCTTTTCCAGAGTTTACGAATTTTATTACAGGACCAAAAGAAATGTTCTATGTAATCTTTGTCATCACAAAAGTCGCATTTTTCAGAAGTCTTAATGCCCATTTTATGCAGAAGAATATTTGTAGGATATATATTATGAAGTATTTTCCAATGTTATAATCGCAGCCTTGTTTCTTTTACACATTTTTCCGCTACAGACCAGTGTGCATTTGACAGAGTAACACCACACTTTCTCTGCCAGAAGGACAATGCTCTAGGCACCGCTGTACTTGCCGTTACCAGAGATAAGCGGATAGCACGGGGTGCATACCGCAAAGCCTCCATATAGTTGCGTGGTACAAAAAAATACGCCAGGCTCCACGCGAGCCATACGTGCCCTAAGGGCCGTACACAAAGCGTTATATTCAAACAGCCGGCAAGGCTTGTTGCCGACCATTTGACATATTTGAGGAAAAGATATGATATTACCATCAGACAAGACATCGTCTACAAAGCAAACACCAGCACGCACCCAATCTCTAAAGAACAAACTCTTATGCTTATACATAATTTCAGAATTGTTCCACAAACATTGGTTTTTAAGCTGAAGGGGAAAATCATCTTTTGGTAAAATAGTATTCTTATTATCACACCATGTTGTCAATACGTCCCTCCAAAAAACCCTTTTAATCAACCGCAGGCCCGCAAAATGCTTGGCTGCTACATTAGAATGAAAACATGCATACTCTTTGCCCAAAGCAGCGGACATGTAACGCGGAATAATTTTCCATTTTTCATAGCCGTTATGTTGCATTCTTAGTGACCATGACAACAAAAATGAAGCCTACATATCATGGACATTAATCATCTTCAGACCAGCGTTCTCTGTACCGTTACACATAATACTTCTTTTAACCTTTTCAAAGGCCCGAGTATTGGCATTTCTCTTTTTCCAGATAAATCTGAACAGCAGTGTATTAAGCTTATTCAGCATGTCTCTCGGGGCAGACAGTGATTGTAATACAAATGTAAACTGCGACAATAAAAGTGATTTGACAATACATATTTTCCCTGCGATACTAAGATTTCTTTTGGACCATGCTGATATAGTTCTTCGTACTTTATCCAGTCTGTATAACCAGTTATCCTCAATACTCGAGGCAGGCATGTCACTGCCGAAAACAATTCCCAAAATTTTTAGACGTTTTTTCCAAGTGATTCCGTATGGTTTTTCATGACAGTCTTTCAAAGAGCCAAGCCACATGGCCTCAGTTTTCTTTCTGTTCATTTGCAAACCTGAAAACTTTGAAAACTACTGAATTAACTCCAGGACCCTTTCGAGATCTGTTTTGTTTTTCAGAAATAAGCTTATATCGTCTGCATACATTGCTAATTTGAGTAAACTAATATCTTCTGAAGTGTGTGTAATAGTTGGGAGACACAGACCCTGCACAGACGGGTCTGCGCGGATTTTAATGGCTAATAACTCTATGGCTAGAACGAAGGCCATCGGAGAAAAAGGACACCCCTGCCTTATTCCCGACCTGACTTTAAAACACTGAGACATCCATCCCATGTAGTTTAAACAGCTTTCTGTATTACTGGTCAAGACATTCACCCATCTGACAAAGTTTTCCCCAAAACCAAATCTTTGAAATGCCCAAATCATATATTCCTTTGAGACAGAGTCAAATGCTTACTTGTAGTCTAGCGTAAGTAATAGTCCTGGTTTATTTTCTATATTTAGATTGTCTATAGTGTCATCAATAAGTCTGATAACATCACTGATTTTCCTGCCCTTGATGAAACCAACTTGATCCTCGTGAACTAAACTACTTATGACTGTAGATAACCGGAGTGCTAGACATTTAGCGAGTATTTTGTAGTCAGTATTTGTCAAAGAGATCGGGCGCCAGTTATTTAAATCTTCTCTAGGCAGCCCTTTTCCTTTGTGTATTAATGTAATTACAGCACGCCTTTGAAGCACAGACATCTCCCTACGCTCAAAAGCTGCATTGAACGAGTCTAGAACAATGTTTTTAACTTTTATCCAAAAGAATTTGTAAAAAGATGTCGTGAGACCATCAAGTCCGGGAGCAGAGCCATTTTTCATTTTTTTCAATGTGTATGTGAGTTCATCCACAGCAATGTGGTCCTCTAACCCTGTCTTCTGGTCCTCTGTTAACTGAGGAACTTCTACATTAATAAAAGCATTTGCTTCATTTTCTTTTAATTGAGCGATCTTGGCATATTTGTTACTAAAATAGTTAAATTGCCCCAACAGGATTTCTTCTTGTGAGTACACTATACGCCCATCTAGCAAACTTAACTTGTCCATTATCTTAGCATTTGCCTGTGTTAGTCCGAGAAAGTACCGAGTACTCTTTTCGCCTTCTTCAATAAATTTAGCACGTGCTCTGGTCTGGGCGCCTCGCGCTGTGTACATAGTGTGTATATCTAATTCGTGCTTGATGTGCTCTCCCTGCTTACATAGAACAACATTATTAGGATCAAGCGAGAGACGCTTTTCAATACTGTTAAGCCGTTCTTCCAATACCAATTGTGTATTCCGTTGAGAAGTTCTTTTTCCTTTACTGTATGACATAATTAATTATTTTAATTTGACTTTACACAAATCCCACCTTGTCTGTGCATCAATGTTAGTATACTTAGTTGTAAAATCATCCAAAAAAGTATTCACCAACTCCACCAGGTTTTTATCATATAGCAGACCGTCGTTAAATTTCCAATAGGAAGGGCCACGTTGCACGTGTGTTATCTTATAGTTCAGAACCACCGACCTGTGGTCTGACTGAGGAACAGACACAATGTCACATGTGAAAATACAGTTCAATGCACTGTCTGAGCATAACATATAGTCCAATCTTCTGGCAATATAGGGATTGTGTTTACACCACGTATACTCACAGATTATACCATTAAAAACTCTCCATACATCTGTAAGATCAAAGTCTGACAAAAGATTATTAAAACGCTCCACATCTGGCACCGGGTGTTTCTCACCACTGATGATGTCTAATTTGTTATCAAGAACACAATTAAAGTCACCACACACAATCAGCTGATCCGTGTCGGCACGGTTCAGTAAATTATATAAACAATCAAAAAACAGTTGCTTTTCGGATGAGATGGTAGGAGCGTATACATTCACAACTAACTGTGTTTTATCTTCCCAAACAATATCTACAGCTAGAATTCTATCTGAACAGTAGACACATTTAATTTCACAGGAAACCTTTTTGTTAATTAAAATAATCTGCCCCATGCTGTGACAAGAGCCGGGTGCACAAAACAGCTTACCTCCCCATTCCCTTTCCCAGTTTTCTTGTTCCCCATTAATCACATACGATTCCTGGACACATATCACGTCATACGAATTTCGTTTTAATCTATTGAAAAAAACTTTTCTTTTATTATCATTTCTCAAGCCATGGGCGTTTATAGTAACGATATTGAGTTTATCCATTCACTAAAGCAATATTTTCATATTTACATGTATTAGTATAGGTAGAGACGCTGTTCATTCTCATAGTCCGGAGGCATGGCCGAATCGTCAACACAAGCCACTAACTGAGCACAACCTGACACGAGACAGCGAGTCCATCTCCATGGAAAGCGAGACCCACATTATAGTACAATGAAAATCTCGTCTTCCACAAACATGTACCCGCTGTCTGTCGCCAAAATAGAGCAGGACAGCAGAGCAGCCTACGTCGCGGCTGCGTCACCAAGTAGGTCAACGGGATTCCCTGCTATATCAGACACGGAATCCTCACCAGCTGGTGACGTCACAGTTGCATTTTCCCTGTCGGTTCGTACCGTTCGCTTTCTCTGCGAATCCTCAGACATAGGGCTGCTACGCTGACGTTTGGACACAGAGCACGAGCGCGATCTCCCTGTACCCCGGAAATCCAGGGTGGTTTGTGTGGAGGGTCGCCCTCTCGCTGTAAAGGGCGTATTGTAGGGATCTATGGATGACACTGGTGTAGATGTGGCCGTGGTGATGGCACTAGTTGTCATTGTTGAGGAGGTGGTTGCCGCGGTCGCCCTTGTAGTCGTCTGATTGCCCGACCCCACGGGCTGGCTGGGGCCTGACGCTGAAGGTCCTAGGGTTGAAGGCCGGGGTGGAGGTCGATGGTTTGAGGTTGGGGCGTGCTGGGCGGCGGAGGGGGTTCCAGTGACAACAGAAGCCCACGAGGAGGGTGGAGGGGGGAAGGGCTGGGGGCAGGTGGGGTCTCCGGCTTTATGCCCGGGGGTACGGCACGTTCTACAGACGATGTCCATCTCGCATGTGGCCGCCCGGTGGCCCTGTCGTAGACACCTGGAACAGGAGACCGTGGCTGCATTCTGACGCTGTTCCCGGTGCTAGAGACTGGCTGTGCACGCGCCGATCTTCACCTGGTTGGGCAGAGGTTCCCGAGGAATTTCAATGTAGACAAATCTCCTGCCTGTTAGCCACCGCGTCAGGCCTCCACTCTCATCTCTGTCCCTCTCCATCATTAAGTTGGATCGTGGTTTGCAGCCCAGCTTGGTGATCATGGCTTCAATTTCTTGGTTACTGTATGAGATCGGAACATTCCCGATCATAAGTTTAGTCGTATAGACTTCCCTCCCGTCGTCTGCCGATCGCACTATAAATGGATTTTTATCAAACAGCGTCACTAATTGGCCCCTGACAATCATGCCTTGCAGCAACAATTTCACCCTAGCCTCAGGAGTCTTAGGATAGAGCCTCCACATGCCCCCTATTCTCTGAGCACCAATGACCGTGTTGTAGCCGCTGGTACTTTCTGCCGCGTCACACATCTCGCGCACGGAGTAAGGTGGGGAGTTCTCGGCCAAGTGTAGATTTCTGCACGGGATGAACGTGGCCGGGACAGCCCTGTCGCCGGTCGTCTTTGCACCGTTGTATGTGTCAGTCATTTTTGCACAGGAACACGTCTAAAGTACAACTTAGAGTCACAAGTTTTATGCAAAATAAAGTAATGATGTCTCACCGACCACTGTACCAATTCCTGAGGGAGGGCACGTCCTGTAGCTACAGTAAATCGCCAGTGAAAACACACAGCACCAAAAAGCGTAGCGAACGACACCATTCGCCTACCGGAAGTGATGCTCGATTCATGATTCATTGCTGTGGTGCATCGGGGCTGAATGAGTTAAGCCGTGGTTGCACGTCGCACAGCGCGGCAAACAGTCACACTGACCCCACGCTCCTAAAGCAAATTTGGCGAAATCTAATTCTTGTTATGCCAATGTTCCGATTGGAATGCCAGAAAACTCAACTTGTGATCGCAGGGTACATGTATCTGCTTGTTCAGTAGGTCCGGCTATGCGAGCCACGAAGCGGAAGTAACATCGAATCGATGCGAGTACGAAAATAAGTCAAATAATAGAGGGAACTCAAGGGTATCGACCATGGCAAGTTCATAGCCGATGTTGCAGACTTTGTCGGCATCCGTCCCCACATCTCGGCCGAGCAACTCAACGCTGGTCTGCGGGCTGTCCTAGACCAGCATGCTCCCGCCACTCGCCGCCGGGTGTCGCAGCATCACTCCACGCCCTGGTACCCGTCTGTGGCCGCTGAACTGCACACCTTGAAGCACGAAAGGCGTCAGGCAAAGAGGTGTTATCTCAAGTCTGGGCTGACTGTTCATAAACAGATTCTGAATGGTTTGAAGTATGAAATCACTCGCTTGACCACCAATGCCAAGACTGCTTTCATCTGCGCAAAAGTTGCTGCAGCAAGTACTTGCAAAGAACTTTTACGTGTGACCAAAGGACTCTTGGGTAAGACCAAATCTGTTCAACTGCCCAGCACACACCCAATCCGTAATCTCCCAGAACTGTTCTCTCGCTTTTTCTGTTCCAAAGTCAGAACAATACGTGACAACATTGACAAATGTGATGATGCTCAGACATCTTGTTCATTTGAATCTAAGTGTTTTGCTGGCACTCCTCTTGCATGCTTCAGTCCAGTGACTGAAAAGATAGTGCTGGACACCATGAGTAAGATGTCTCTCAAGACCTGTGAGCTAGACCATGTGCCTTCATCCCTTCTTTTTTTAATGTAAAGATGCAATTGCACCAGTTGTTACAGCTATTGTAAATGAGTCCCTCTTGCACGGCACTGTACTTACCTGTTTCAAAACTGCAATTGTTAAGCCGCTCTTAAAGAAACATTCACTTGATCCCAACAGTTTAAAAAACTACAGACCCGTATCCAACCTACCTTTTCTTTCAAAGCTTCTGGAAAACATAGTGCTCACGCAGCTGCTAGACCATATCAAGAATAATGGTCTGTGGCATGTGTTCCAGTCAGCATATAGGTCTGGTCATAGCACGGAGACAGCATTGCTGCGTGTTATGAATGACCTACTTGGTGCTAGCGATGAAGATCTAATCTCTGTTCTGACTCTGCTCGATCTGAGCGCAGCGTTTGATACCATTGACCATGACATTCTACTTGCCCGCATTCGTGATGTGTTTGGCATTCAAAGCACTGCACTGAAGTTTTTCCAACCCTACCTTGTTGGTCGCTTGCAGATGGTTTCAGTGGCAGGACTTGAGTCCCACCCTGTTGAGCTGCTTTGTGGCGTTCCACAGGGGTCGGTCTTGGGGCCTGTTCTCTTTACTTTGTATACAGACTCGTCTTGAAACATTGACTTTTTTTTTTAGTTTGTTCTCTTTGCTGATCTGACGTTAAGCCACAAGAGTGGCCGCGTACCCAGCTAACTCTACACTGACCTACACACGAGAAGAGACATGTTTACAGCACAGCAATAAATTTATTTCTGTGCTGTTCTTACTCGTTAAGGGTTTAAACTGAGTGAACTTGTACTGCAGATATCTTATGCTGATCTGCTCGTGACTTAAACAGATGGTATTAATCATTTCATCTCTGCATGTTTGGTCAAATACCATCATAGCAGTGCACGTGTGAGACGTGTGTTTACGGGACCTCGTATCTTATAATCGACTCGAACTCCTTACTACATGCAGCGCACTTTTGTCTTGTGTCGACTTACTTTCTATTGCTCATGTGACTGTCTATATAGACTATAGATTTTACGGGAAAAGTCAACTTACTTTTATTTTACGGGAAAAGTCAACTTACTTTTATTATTATTTTACGGGAAAAGTCAACTTACTTTTATTTTACGGGAAAAGTCAACTTACTTTTATTATTATTATTATTATTATTATTATTATTATTATTATTATTATTATTATTATTATTATATTTTAATATTTTTCTTTCTTCCCGTTAAAGCGTATCTGAGCAAGTCAGATCAGTGAATATTGGCGAGTGCTCGTTACATTTTTCCAGCCTCACAAATATTCTCTTATTTGTCTTGGATAACGTAAACGCTTTGTCTAAATAACGTACTCCCCCTCCGCCCCTTTTCCCCTCTCTTTTCTGTTTACATTTCGCTTTTTCCGTGAAGTTTGCTGTTTGTTTGCCTTACATTTGTTACTTTTATTACTCGCATACTACTTTTTGTTCCTGTACTCTACTTCCCCTTAGTTCCATTACTTATTTTTAACGCCAAAATTACCATACAAGATAATGTGCAAAAAAGGCCCAAAATTTTGAATCGGACATTTAAATGTATATCACCTGGCGAACAAAGTGCCGGACTTTTGCGTTTATGTTAATTCACCTAGTTACTTTCATCTCTTTGGTATAACCGAGACACGCCTTGCCTCCAACATCAGTGATGAGGCCATCGCCATTCCAAATTACTCCATTCTTAGGCGAGATCCGTCAGTCCAGGGTGAGACAGGTGTAGCGGTCAACATCCACAACTCAGTTAAACACATAACCCGCAGGCGCCGAGACTTAGAATCTAGCGATGTGGAATGTATTTGGATAGAGATTAGGCAATCTAAATCCCCTCCTTTACTTGTTGGGTTTCAGTACAGAAATCATGCGGCTACTTTTGAGTGGTATGACAACTTTGTACACTTGATTGATAAAACAGATATTCATAAAAGCGAACTTCTCCTTCTAGGGGATTTTAACATTGACACTCTTAAACCTCATCCATCATGGGAGTGTACCACTACCTTAGTCGGCCTTCAACAAATGGTAACATCGCCCACTAGAGTTACGCCATCATCAGCCACTGTTATAGACCATATTTATACAAATAAACCGCTGGCAATTAGCAACGTTCACGTTGGTAGTCTTAGCGTAAGTGACCACTATCCGGTAAGCTGCACATGGCTGTCCAAGCTTCCAAAACTAAAAAAGCAAGGACATACGTGCATAACATACAGATCATTTAAAAAGTTCAATGAAAATACCTTTCTGTCTGATCTAGCTTCTGCAGAATTTACTGAAGTGTACAATGAAACCGACCCAAATAAAGCACTAGATACGTGGTATCACATCTTTCTCAGAGTGCTAGATAAACACGCGCCCTTGAGACAACAAAGAGTTAAATACGCCACTTTACCACCCTGGCTGACTGCGGATCTTATCGAGGCCATGAAGCACAGGGACAAGCTGAGAAGAGAGAAGCGCTTCACCGATTACAAGAAAGAACGTAATCGAATAAAATCCATTGTTCTGAAGGCAAAGAAATTACTTTTCGATAAAGTTATTCACGAAAGTAAAGACTGTGCCACAATATGGCGTGCGATAAATTTAGTTACTAGAGGCACGAATAAAAGCACAACTCCTTTACCGCCGCATCTCACAGCAAACAGCTTCAACAGCCACTTCGTCTCCGTAGCAGAATCATTAATCCCGCCGGGAACTGAGTCGCATGACTATGTATGCCCGGACAACTTAGTCGATTTCTGCAAGCAGAGAACTGCCGGCACAAAACCTTTCATCATACCCACTATAGCGGTCCATGAAGTTGGTAAATTAATTACATCCTTGGAAAATTAAAAAATCATCAGGACTGGATGAGATTAGTGCGAAAATACTCAAGATATCCCTCCCATACATTGTAGAGAGTATCACTTATATCTACAACCTCTGTATTAATTTTAATTGTTTTCCAGACGCATTTAAAGACGCGAAAGTAATACCTCTACCTAAATCTAAAGATCTTAGTGAAATTAATAATTTTAGGCCCATATCACTTCTACCTGTTCTGTCCAAGCCCTTAGAACGGCATATTCACAAGCATCTATCTATATACCTGGAAAGCCGAAAATTAATCTATTCATTGCAGTCGGGCTTCAGATCAGAACACTCATGTCACACTGCGCTGATACGGATGATAGACACCTGGTTATCTTCCATAAACGACTCAAAACTTACAGGAGTCCTGTTTCTAGATTTTCGTAAAGCCTTTGATCTAGTAAACCACGAAATATTGATCAAGAAAGTATCCATGTACACCAACAACTCGGCGTCGTTTCTCAAATCCTACCTCGAAGGTAGAAAACAAAAGATATTACTAAATGGCTCATACTCGAATCAAGGTTTAGTGAAGCATGGCATACCACAGGGCTCTATTCTTGGTCCCCTTCTATTCTGCTTGTTCATAAATGATCTTGCGATAAAAAATGAAAGCGTTACATGTGATATGTTTGCAGATGATGCTGCTGTACACACGCCAGATAAGGATATATCAAACATCAATTCACGACTGCAAAACACACTGCAAGATATTGATGAATGGTGCAGTCATAATATTATGATTTTAAACCCGGTAAAAACGGAGAGCATGGTAATTAGCACCCGCCAAAAACACCAGCTTGGCTCTCTCTCACTCAGTCTGTCCCTCCAAGGCAAAACCATCAGCCAAGTTACTAACCATCGCCTGCTAGGAGTCACGGTGGACAACCAGCTTAGGTGGCAGCTACACATCAGTAACGTTTGTAAAATTGTCTCCAGAAATCTGTACATCTTAGCAAAACTTAAACACATTACTGATATGGAGACACGTCAACTGTTCTTCAATGCCCATATTAGATCGCATATAGACTATGCTTCTACTGTGTGGGATGGTTCGAGAGATGTCAATTTGAAAAGATTGAACTCTCTACATCGGAGAGCTGCCAAACTAATATTCCCTGATCCCAGCTTAACTACTGACCAAAAATTGGCAGCCTTAAAAATTCTGCCCCTGAAAGATCATCTAATTTACAATAAGGGAATGGTTATGTTCAAAGCATTAAACGATAAGCTACCCCGATATATCACATCGCTATTTACCGTCCAGTCATCAACATACTCCAGATCAAGAAAATCCCTTATTGTGCCGCGACCTAGAATTGATCTCTATAAAACGAGTTTGACGTTCTCTGGCTCTAGTCTTTGGAATGCCTTGCCTAGAAACGTCACGACATCAGCTACTTTCTCCTCGTTTAAAGTCAGTCTCATCAAGTACTTATTTTTGTCAGCAGCATCCCCGTGACTGTGCACATATTGAAAAATACTATTTCTCATTAGATCATTAATTGCGTGTACCACAGGTTTCGACTGATGACTCATATTTATTCGGTACAGCTTGTATGTAGCTTAAGCCGCGTAAGCGTGTGTGTGCACGTGCGTTGTGCGTGTGTGCGTGTGCGCACGTGTATATTAGAGATAGAGAGTGGCGTGCTCAAATGTGCATGCGTTATGTATGCGTATTAGGTTGTGTGTATTCTTATTATATTATTTTAATTAAACCTCACAACATGTCATTATGCCCGACCAGTAAAGTTGGTAATTCCTATGTCACTTCCCCCCAACATTATTATTATTATTATTATTATTATTATTATTATTATTATTATTATTATTATTATTATTATTATTATTATTTCATTCTTGGCTTGTGCTGTGTCATGTAATTTTTTCCCCCTTCTTAGTAGTAGAAAATAATTAGTACGATAGTAACTCTGTAATCAGTAGATTAGCAACGGCAAGTTTGAAAAATGGTTGTTACTACCAATACTTTTACCGTTGTCAAATAAAGGATCATTGTCATTGTCATTGGCATTGTCATTGTCATACACAGCCCCTGTCGCATGTCATTGAGCGTCACTTTGTTTCTTATCATTTATATGCAGATGATACAGAATTGTACAAACACTCCTTTCGTGAACATGTTGATCAGATGGTGCAGTCTTTGGAGGCTTGTATTTGTGATGTTCAGAAGTCGACCACACAGAACAAGCTCCAGCTGAACAGTGACAAAAGTGAGTCCCTCCGAATGACGTGCTCCTCTACGTGCAGTGCTGATCTTCCTGAGTCAATGATGTTGGGCGAGAGTGCCAACTCCTTTTCAAGCTCGGCCCGTAACTTGGGTGTCATTTTTGACAACAGGCTGACAATGAAGGAACAAGTGAAGAAAGTTTGCCAGCTTGCCTTCCTTGAACTCAGAAGGATCAGCACTGTTTGACATCTGCTGACTGTTGAAGTTACCAAAACACTTGTTACCTCCCTTGTGCTGTCCCGAATAGACTATTGCAATTCTCTTTTGTCCGGTGTTCCGCAAAATCTTCTTGACCAAATCCAGAGAGTCATGAACTGTGCTGCACGTCTGATTTTTCGTGTACCGAAGCGTGAAGACATTATGCCTCTACTAGCTGATTTGCACTGGCTGCCAGTTTCATACAGAATTCAGTATAAAGTCTGTGTTATGTGTTTCAACATCATCTCTGGTTCTGCCCCTCCTTACTTATCTGATCTTGTCCAGCTGTACACACCGTCCCGCTCACTACGCTCTGCTTCAGACACTCGTGTTTTCCGTATCCCTAGACGTAATAAGGTCACTCAAGGTCATCGTGCATTTTCGTATTTTGGTCCCATTACATGGAACGCTCTCCCAGCTGATGTGCATCACTCATCATCTCTTTCCATTTTCAAATCCAAGCTTAAAACACTCCATTTCTCTGTTGCAAATACATAAATACCATTTTGTCTGCCGGCTCATCATGTGTGTGTGTGTGTGTGTGTGTGTGTGTGTAAGTTTTCTGCCCTTGTAAATCAATGTATTTTTTTTGTGCTTGTTTTTGTATTCTGCTTCACTGTTTCATTACTGTGATTGTAAAGCGCCTAGAGCACCTTGGTGATTAGGCGCTATACAAACTACCTTTAATAATAATAATAATAATAATAATAATAATAATAATAATAATAATAATAATAATAATAATAATAATAATAATAATAATAATAATAATATAGCGCCTATCCTAAAAATTAATAAGCTCTAAGCGCTTTACAAATATAGAGTGGGAGTGGAGGGGGTCAAAACGCCAGAAAATGAAAGGATTCTGCACTAATACACACGCACACACACACACAATTAATGTGCTTCTAATACGCCTTGTCCCCAGTAAACGGGCATAACAATTAACTCATTCAAGGCGCTCCGCATCAATAGCGGCGGCAACGCTATACGACACTTCCGCATCTATTGATTTCCGTGCGCCTTGAATGAGTTAATGAACCAATGAAAAAAAGTCTTGAGAAGTTTGCCTCCTGCTGGTGAAAATTTTTTTGTTTTCAATCGTGGATCGCGCGTCAAATAAAACTAACTGCTTTCACGTAAAACCAAGTCAGTCAAACAGTAAGAGTTAGTCAGTCAGTTAGCCAACCAGCCAGCCAGACAACCTACCACCCAACCAAGGAGCCAAATATTCCAGTGCACGACCCTCCGTATTTAAAGAATAGACAGTCAGCAGCCAACAGGCCACCCCCACCCCCAAACCAACCAACCAACCAACCAAATAATCAGTTGACTGACCTTCCCTATTTGAAGAAATTGGTTTACAATGTAGCTAATGAGTGTTGTGCAAGTGAGCAAGAGTTGTGGAATGAAGCCCTGCAAATACTGCGGCTGATGCGAATCTTCCACTCTCCCGGACAGAACGCAGTCTCAGTGCATCGTACCACAAGGTCTCTGAAAATCTGCTCTACTGTCATCTGAGATGAGTATGATAAAAGTTAGATTTGAAAGCCGCAAGAGGCATAGATCCTCATGAGCCCCTGCACATGCAGGGGCTCATGAGGATCCATGCTTCTTGCAGGTGGGGGTGGGAGGGATTTCTCCGTGGGACTGAGGTGTCTGGTTAAAGGGATTACCTGTTGCGACCAGGGCGATGTCTAGACGCCGGCCAATCGTCTTTTCAACCGTTCCCCCTGTCCAACAATCCGCCACCCCACCCCACCCCACCCCACCCCAGTCAGACTTTTTTTTGCTTTGGGGAGGGTACACATACACGTAGTCAGGACTGTACGTTGAAACCAGTAAAACGTTTCTCCCTCAGAATAGGATTTAATTCGCTCTCTACCTCTGCAAAACGGCCGCAAACCGCCTGTGTGAAATAATTGTAAATTCAACACCAATTAACTGCAAGGAGCGTTGACCAGATCCCAGATGTCCAAGTATTTTGTATCCCCCTCGTCCCCTATGCCCCTTGACCTAGCGGCCATTTACCCACTCAGTACGTGCCAGCTGAGGCAGACCGTGCTTCTGCAATCTTCGTTGAGTCAACATGCCATTTGCCCACTCAGTACGTGCCAGCTGAGGCAGACCGTGCTTCTGCAATCTTCGTTGAGTCAACATGCCATTTGCCCACTCAGTACGTGCCAGCTGAGGCAGACCGTGCTTCTGCAATCTTCGTTGAGTCAACATGCCATTTGCCCACTCAGTACGTGCCAGCTGAGGCAGACCGTGCTTCTGCAATCTTCGTTGAGTCAACATGCCATTTGCCCACTCAGTACGTGCCAGCTGAGGCAGACCGGGCTTCTGCAATCTTCGTTGAGTCAACATGCCATTTGCCCACTCAGTACGTGCCAGCTGAGGCAGACCGGGCTTTTGCAATCTTCGTTGAGTCAACATGAAAAAGCCTTCGCCGTCCCAGGAACATAGAGTCAAAGTGGTGTCAGCAAGAGGTATAGATCCTCATGAGCCCCCGCAACTGCAGTTGGGGGGTGTTCCAGTCTTGCAGTTGGGGGGTGTTCCAGTCTTCTTGGCACTGAGCGGATTAGCGTATTGCAATAAACTTCTGTTTTGCGTTGAAGTTACAGAATGTTTTGCAGCAAGAGCCCCCCCCCCCCCCCCCCCCCCCGCCTTTGTGGTTATTATTGGGTTCGCAACACAATGAAAATCAAAGCGACCTGCCCCGGGGTAACAGCCCGCAGTATCTTCCATACAGATATTCGTATTATGTCTTACAATAATGATGCACAATGGGGTCACTTAAATTATGAAGTCTGAATGTCGCAAAATGTCCGCAGGCGTTTCTGCCGTTCTTCTTTTTTCGTACGCAGGAGAGAACTTTCCGTCCATTAAACTCAAAGGACAATGGAAGACCTCTGGTACGCGCGCCCACTCACGTGGATTGTGACTAGAAGGGTAGATTGATTGATTGATTGTACATTGCTTAACGTCCCGACAGCAACAAGGCTTTCTCAGGACGTGCCTGCACTGCTTGTGAAAATAAATAAATAAATAAATAAATAAATAAATAAACAGAACATTGAATGTATGTCGCCAGCCGGTCAAATACGTTAAATAAACCTAACACATTGGGCCTAAATAAAGCTAAGACCATTTAGCAACACACATCCAATATCAAGAGCTACAGGCAGTGCAGACTGTAGGGAGAGTTTTAAAAAGGCAAATACAGGTGAATGGACAAAGGGTAGACAGAAACACATGCCCCAGAATAGAGAGAAAAACCCACCCTGTGGGGCTGACCAGGGTGACCCTGGGAACTAAAAAATACCTAACCCCACCCAAGTCCCCCAGGGCAGACCCGGGTGGGGTGACTAGAAGGGTAGAGAAGTCTTAGACAACATTGAGAGAACATAATTATTGTATCGGCAAATATTAGCAATCAAAGCCTGCCGTGGAGCAGATCGCTGGAAGAAGAAATATCCAATGTCACGATGATGACAGTTATGCACTTCCCCGATTATCCACTTCCCCGATTATCCACTTCCCCGATTATCAGGGCGCAGACTGTGTTTCTGAACATTTTTAACTAGCGTGAAAAAACACACGTTATCTTTCCAAGGAACATGGATATTTAACTCAGCGTCAAAGAACGTTATCTTTCCAAGGAACATGGATATTTAACTCAGCGTCAAAGAACGTCATCTTTCCAAGGAACATGGATATTTAACTCAGCGTCAAAGAACGTCATCTTTCCAAGGAACATGGATATTTAACTCAGCGTCAAAGAACGTCATCTTTCCAAGGAACATGGATATTTAACTCAGCGTCAAAGAACGTTATCTTTCCAAGGAACATGGATATTTAACTCAGCGTCAAAGAACGTCATCTTTCCAAGGAACATGGATATTTAACTCAGCGTCAAAGAACGTTATCTTTCCAAGGAACATGGATATTTAACTCAGCGTCAAAGAACGTCATCTTTCCAAGGAACATGGATATTTAACTCAGCGTCAAAGAACGTCATCTTTCCAAGGAACATGGATATTTAACTCAGCGTCAAAGAACGTCATCTTTCCAAGGAACATGGATATTTAACTCAGCGTCAAAGAACGTCATCTTTCCAAGGAACATGGATATTTAACTCAGCGTCAAAGAACGTCATCATTTCAAGGAACATGGATATTTAACTCAGCGTCAAAGAACGTCATCTTTCCAAGTAACATGGATACACAGTGGGATCAGCAAGCGGCACAGATCCGCAAGGACCGCCGCAACTGCGGGGGCCCATGTGGCTCTATGCCTCTTGCACTTGGTTTCTGCACCTTGTGTTCCGGTAGTGAAGGGGTTACAGTTATTTACTGTCAGTGATTTAGGAAGCCGTTGGTTGACAGAGACTTGTCTCGTTTACTCCCGATGTATCGCGCCGTCCGCCATGTCCACTTCAATGCTCACGTCAAATGCACGGCTTGTATTGCATAATGGATAGACGGGAGATTTATTGTCGATCCATCTTCAGCAGCGTGCATCACATGTTGAAACAGATAGGACAAAATATGCAATGTCGCCCAAGAAAGTTACTCAATACTGACGAGCAAAGTAAATGCGACATTTTGGGGAATCTTCGGAAACACTAACGTGTTTCCGATGAGTCCAAAAAATGTCTCATTTCTTTGGCTCCTCGGCATCTTATATATATATCGATAATGTGAGTAATTGCATCGGAAGTGGCATTTTGGCGCAAAACGATCTTTGATGCGGCTACCTCATTCGATTATCTTCCCATTTTCTAATAGCTCGAATTTGTAGCTCAACAGAGAAGAAGCCAACAAAGGAAGAAACCCTCTTAGAAAGACACTTACAACAGCTCATTTACAATTCGGGTTAAAATCCTTTTACAAATCAATCATACAGTGCACAATTTGCAACTTCATGAAGAGAAGACTTTTGTTTGATTATTTTGATAAACCCGAAATATTGATAAATTGTGTTGTCTCTTCTACGCTTTGTCTCTTTCTTCGTTAGGAAACCCCCTCCCCCAGCCTTGAGAAGAATGCCTACGATCACAGTTTCTAATCGAAATGTAATTTTTTTCCTCGAAAACACAAAAATGATAGTAACGGGTATTTGCACGCAATAACGGGTGAGTATTGCTAGCACTACGTATCACGAGAACTACGTGACTATGGCACTACGATCTCTAGCAGTACTTGTCGATAGCACTCGGCCATTACAGGCACTGCGAGTCACTAACAAAACGTGTCGCTAGCGCTAACAAACGATATGTCGCTGCCTACTGCCAGCGCCCGGAGGTTTAAAGCATGTTCTTAATTAAACGAACTTTAGTTCGCGAACTCTGACGAACTACAGTTCACGATCTCGGACGAACCAGGTTGGTTATAAATTGGACAATCTAAAGAAACGGCGAACCTAGTTCGAAGTAGTCACGAACCTCGGCAAACCATAGTTCGCTGTCGGAAAACGTTCGCTCAACGTGTTGAGCAAACAAAGGCGAACCTTTTCTCTGATTGGTCAAAACTTTTACCCTCTTCTGCGTTGGAAATAAGAAGACAGTCACCGATACAAACAAATATGGCGGACGGTGATATTTCACTCGTGCGAAGAACAAGACCTATTTTTATTGATTTGTGGGAGGCGCAACGCTGCTGTGGGGTCGCTACTGCAAGGAGTACAAAAACAAACATCATTCAAATCGCGAAGCGGCATAGCGGCAGCCATTTTGAACACCTTCGCAGACAGTAAGTACGCCGAATCAAGCACTTCAGTTAAGAAAGAGAACCATGGCAAACCTGGTTTGCTGAAGTTCGCCTAGGTTCGTTCAACCTCAGTTAAGAAACAAACCAAAAGATCGCCGATCTTCTCCGATCTAGGTTTGCCGATCAATAGTTCGTCTAATTAAGAACAGCTCTAACGGCCTTAGTTCTGTCAAGCGTAGTTCTATCAGCACGTAGTTCTATCGGCAAGTAGTGCTCGTGATACGTAGCGTAAACGGGATTCATCACGCGAACACCACCGACATCCCTTCCTCGTCCAAGTGTTGGCCTGTAGGCGTCAAGCTGGTCGGGCAATTTCTTTGCGCTCTATATCAAGTTGGTATTTCACGCTGGCACTGAAGGACACAAACGAAATATGCAACAGCCACCCAGCCAGGCACGTTTTCGTCCGGTGTGCGCATGTTCTATTCTCGTTTAATTTCTCGTCCTTCAGGAGAGCAGACAGCCGTAATATTGGGTTCACTACTGGGTTCAAAGCGGCAAACGCATTGTGGCCAAATTTCTCCGTCCTCTCATCTCCCTCGGTTCCATAACGTCGCCTCGCGTTGTGTCAACAAATATGTGCTGGTCTGTGATTTTGGACCTTACGGGTGAAAGCCGTAAGGTCCAAAATCACAGGTCAGCACACAAATAGGGATTGTCTGGTGTCTGCTGTATGGAGGACAAAAAAGTAAGGAGGGGGGATGGGAGGGGGGGGGGGGCCGGGACGAAATGAATAGGCTAGTTTGCCTTTTGGTAAGATCTTTTGCATCACAGAGCAAAATGTTTACAAAATTAACCCCCTTGTGCGTGCAGCCAAAAGGGGGTTAATGTACTTACGCGTCTGGCGTGCGAGTATGGATGGCAGATCTCGTTTCACCCTGGTCACGGGTAACCTCGATTGCCTGAGGACCAGCTTTGTAGGCCTACTTTGCGTTTTGCAAACTGTGAGTTTCAAAACTGGAACATATGCTTGTGGTGTCGATTCGAATGGGTTCATCCATCTAGCCCCGACACACTACAGCAGGAGATGGATCGAACATGATAATTCAAGGGTAGTGCCAGATTAGCTTGGCGCCTTCAGGCGCCAAGCTAATCTGGCACTACCCTTGAATTATCATGATTTTTTTTTCTCCATCTGTTGGACCTAGTACATTATTGTTGAGTGACGCCTCTAAAATCTGGCAAATAATTAGAAAGGACACATTAACATAACTTGGTGTACAATGGGTTCAAGATTAAAAGTTGTACAGGTCAAACCCTTTAACTAGATCCAAAGTCTGCAGAATGATCTCCGACTCCAAACGTAAACACCTTCAAAACAAAATCCTGGAATCCACTACTTCCAAAACCCTTTACGCTACCATGAACACACGCCTAGGCACTTCCAAAGACTCTCCTCTCCCCAACACACACAGCAAAGAAGAACTCCCGTCTGCTTTTTCCACCTATTTTTCGGACAAAATCCAAACTCTGCGCAACACACTCGACACTCAGCTTTCTCCTCCTTGCCCTCCCGACACCCCCTTTTCCGGAACCACCCTCTCGTCCTTCCGCCCCGTCTCTCAGGATGAAGTCCTCAAGACCATAAAGTCCATGCCTCTCAAAACCTGCGAACTAGACCCCCTCCCAGCTTCTCTCTACCGGGACGGCCTTCCAAAACTTCTGCTCTTCATTACCGACATCATCAACACATCTCTAGAGAACGGCTCCGTCCCCGATATCTTCAAGTCCGCCATCGTCCGTCCTCTCCTCAAAAAAACACAACCTCGACCCAAACGAACTCAAAAACTATCGCCCAGTCTCCAATCTCTCTTTCCTGTCCAAGCTTCTTGAGAAGGTTGTTCTCAACCAGCTTAACCTCCACCTCACCGACAACAACCTCCTCAGTCCATTCCAGTCTGCCTATCGCAAACATCACAGCACTGAAACAGCCCTTCTACATATCTTAAACGACCTACTTCTCTCCACCGACTCTGGCAACATCTCCCTTCTTACGCTACTCGACCTCTCTGCCGCCTTCGACACTATAGACCACTCTATCCTCCTCCACCGCCTTCACCACTCCTTCGGCATCACTGACTCTGCTCACTCCTGGTTCCTCTCCTACCTCTCCGACAGACAACAATCCGTCACCATCGACGGCGTCTCCTCCAACCCAGTCACGCTCTCCTGCGGAGTTTTACAGGGGTCCGTCCTGGGCCCGGTCCTTTTCACACTCTACACCTCTCCCCTGTCCAACATCATCCAGTCTCACCACATACATAACCACCACCTCTACGCTGACGACTCACAACTACTAGACAAAGACAAACTCGACAACACTCAGTCACTACTGACTCGCACGGCTGACTGCTACGAAGACGTGAAAAACTGGATGGCAGCAAACAAGCTTAAACTGAACGACGACAAAACGGAAGCCATGCTGGTAGGCACTCGCCAGAAACTTTCCCAGCTCCCTCCCTCTCTCTCCCTTCAACTCGACAGCACCCCCATCTCACTCTCTGACTCGGCCAAAAACCTCGGTGTTATCCTCGATTCCTCTCTTTCCATGACCTGCTTCGTCTCCGCCATGGCCGAGGCATGCAATTTCCATCTCCGCCGCATCAGTCAGATCCGAAAATACTTCACTACCGAAGCTGCCACCAAACTTGCTGTCTCTCTCTCATCCTATCTCGCATCGACTACTGCAACTCTCTCCTTTCCGGCCTCCCTCACTCCACCACTTTCACTCTCCAGCGCGTCCAGAACAATGCTGCCCGCCTCGTCCTCAGAAAGAAAAAATCCGACCACATCACTCCCCTGCTCAAACTCCTTCACTGGCTCCCCATCCCCCAACGCATCCAATACAAGATTCTGTCTCTCTGCTACAAATCCCTGAACAACTGAGCTCCTGCCTATCTCTCCAACTTACTTCACCCCTACACTCCTTCCCGCTCCCTCCGCACCGCCTCTAACCCTCTCCGCCTTCACATCCCCCGCACCAAACTCAGCACTTTCGGCCCCCGCTCCTTCTCCGTCTACGGTCCATCCACCTGGAACACTCTCCCACTCTCTCTCCGTCAGAAACACTCTCTCTCCTCCTTCCAGTCGGCCCTCAAAACTCACCTCTTTCAACAGTTCTAGCATTATATCACCACACTCCCCACCCCAAGCTGACTGTCGTAATGTATTTTCACTATTTGTGGTACGTGTGTCGTTGTCTAAAGCGTGCGCATGCGTGTGCGAGTTGTGAGTGCGCGCTTAGAGTTATAATTATTATAAGATAAGCGCATTATAAATACCGTAATTATTAATTATTTATTATTAACCCCTAGAAATGTTGTCCGCATGCAGCATGTTACAAGCGGTTTGCAAAAGCCGCCACTGGGTATTGTCGCATGCAGCATGTTACAAGCGGTTTACAAAAGCCGCCACTGGGTATTGTCGCATGCATCATGTTACAAGCGGTTTACAAAAGCCGCCACTGGGTATTGTCGCATGCAGCATGTTACAAGCGGTTTGCAAAAGCCGCCACTGGGTATTGTCGCATGCAGCATGTTACAAGCGGTTTACAAAAGCCGCCACTGGGTATTGTCGCATGCATCATGTTACAAGCGGTTTACAAAAGCCGCCACTGGGTATTGTCGCATGCAGCATGTTACAAGCGGTTTACAAAAGCCGCCACTGGGTATTGTCGCATGCATCATGTTACAAGCGGTTTACAAAAGCCGCCACTGGGTATTGTCGCATGCAGCATGTTACAAGCGGTTTACAAAAGCCGCCACTGGGTATTGTCGCATGCATCATGTTACAAGCGGTTTACAAAAGCCGCCACTGGGTATTGTCGCATGCAGCATGTTACAAGCGGTTTGTAAAGGCCGCCACTGGGTATTGTCGCATGCAGCATGTTACAAGCGGTTTGTAAAGGCCGCCACTGGGTATTGTCGCATGCAGCATGTTACAAGCGGTTTGCAAAAGCCGCCACTGGGTATTGTCGCATGCAGCATGTTACAAGCGGTTTGCAAAAGCCGCCACTGGGTATTGTCGCATGCATCATGTTACAAGCGGTTTACAAAAGCCGCCACTGGGTATTGTCGCATGCAGCATGTTACAAGCGGTTTGTAAAGGCCGCCACTGGGTATTGTCGCATGCAGCATGTTACAAGCGGTTTGCAAAAGCCGCCACTGGGTATTGTCGCAGCGCGTTGCATAAATCCAGCGGCCACATGCCATATCACGCGGTCACTACCCGCCACGAGGGCAACGTTTGTTTTTTTTTAAAGTTATGTTTTTGTGTCCCTTTCTAATCGTGTTTCTTTCTTTGTTGAGTATTCCTCTGTCGCCCGCCGTGGTGTTGCAAAAGACAAGAAAATTCCTTCGTGTGTAAAATCCTTCCATCAGTCTTAAGTTATTAATTGGACGAACCTTTGATCGGCAAACCTCGATCGGTTGGTTGGTTAGTTCGGGCTTAACATCCACGTCACCGAAGTGATAATGGACGGCCCTGACGGGCGGGTTATGGGGGACAGGGAAATCTATTACCTATGGAGTACGACCTGAACACTGATCAACTCAGGCGCACTCCAACTGTGCCACTTCGATTTACCAGGACCTTTCAGCGGACATGCTATTGAACAAACCCGTCTTTCCCCACCCCCCACCCCCCTCCCCCACCCCTGGATTAAACCTCGATCGGAGATCGGAGATCTTTTGGGTTGTTTCTTAACTGAGGTTGAACGAACCTGAACAAACCTAGGCGAACTTGAGCAAACTAGGTTCGCGATGGTTCTCTTTGTTAATTAAAGTGCTTGGTTCGGCGTACGCAGGTCTGCGAAGGTGTTCAAAATGGCTGCCGCAATGCCGCTTCGCGATTAGGAAATTGAACTCCTTGCAGGAGGCATCAACAAACAGCGTTGCGCCTCCTACAAATCAATAAAGTAAGTCTTGTTCGTCGCACAAAAGTGAAATTTCGCCGTCCGCCATGGTTGTTGGATCGGTGACTATCTTCTTATCTCCAACGCGGAAGAGGGTAAAAGTTTTGACCAATCAGAGAAAAGGATCGCCTTGGATTGCTCAACATCTCCAGCGATCTTTTTTCCGACAGCAAACTATGGTTTGCCGAGGTTCGCGAACTACTTCGAACTAGGTTCGCCGTATCATTGGATCGTCCAATCGCGAACGCTAGATCGTCAGAGTTGGCGAACAAATGTACAGGTAGGTTCGTCCAATTAAGGTTGTATACTATACCTACATTTTTTCATTGAAAACTGCCCTTTATAGGGTTTTTTGAGAGCCTTGTTGAGTCTGGAGGCTATTGCCATCCTGACAGACCCATGGTCCCGGGCATATTTGTAAGTTTGAGCCGTTTTTGTGAGGTACCCCACGAGGGAAAACACGCAAAATAGCCGATTTCAGAACACAATAAAAATTTATCGAATAGTGTGTTAAAATGATAAGGAAACATTTCGGTCACTTCATAAAGTACGTTAATATTTTCTCGTAAAAAAAGTGTGTTCTAATAATTTGAATTCTAAGTGAAATCTAGAAAAGTGTATGTTGTAAATTCGCACATTGCCCGGATGTTATCAATAACATTACAAGTGTTTGCAATGTTGGGCAATTGCTCAGGCCCTTTTTATTCGATAAAGTCGTACTTTATGTTATAACTATCACATTGATTATGAAGAAAATATGGGGTCCCGCACAAAATTTGGCACTTTGTGTCGTTTTCGAGTGCGTATTCAATAAGGGATACAAGCGATGTCTGACTTCCGGCAGATCATATTTCCGCCGTAGCCGGTCACAAGCCCGCATGAGAAAGAAGGGAAAACGACTATGCCAAACCTACAAGGGAAAACCTACGCCCAAACTGTTGCAAACTACGCCCAAACTGCTAGTCCTCGATCACTATTTGTGACAGTAAACTGGAACAAACAACAACGGCAGATACGGGATGAAAACGTTTATCTATAAGTAATTAAATGCACGTACTGTTTTTTAGTAATTTAGTTAGTGCAGTGGTAAAGTACTTCTTTTTGCCACGCAGGTGACCAGGGTTCAAGTCCGTAGATGGCGACATTTTTTTCCTGCTCACATTTGAAACCCATACAGTTTCTACTTCGCTAAATGAAACATACTTTAAACCCAAAGCAAAAAAAAAAAAAAATTAACGCGTGGTATTTTTTTATTTTTATTTTTTAAATATGTGATTATCATCACTGTGGTAATGTGAATGTTAAACCAAAACCAACCAACCGGATTCAGTCTTGGATAAAAATGCACACTGGTTACCTCGATACATTTGTTCATTTTTTTCAGCCAGGCATTGTGTGAGCATGTTTACATTACATGTTTACATTCATTCAATCATTCACAGCTTCACTGATGAAAAAGCACACCAAAGTGTATTGTCACAGACAGTTTTTTTTTTTTAATTTTTACTGGCATCATCTACAAATATTAATTGATGTGAATTTGTTTTAATATACCTGCTGCAAGAAATGCTACATGCTCCTTTGGTGTCTCCGTGAAAGCAGGTCGATGAACATCTCTGGTTGAAAGATGTTTGTAAACAGATTGGTAGTGGATACAAGTACCTATCTCTCTAGCTGAATCTCAGTTTCCCAGCAGTTTTTGGTTACAAATTATAAGGAAACAAAACAAATGTCACATGTTTCAATATGCCATGTTATGTTTACAATGATCATTGTGAATGTGAGTAAAGAATACTATCTCTGTTTATTATCAAAACAAATGCTGTATTTGCAGACATTCATTTAAAGTATACAGTCAAGTCTGTTGAAAGCATATTAGGCTACAATGCAAGTAGGCACCTATACAAAAGCAACGACCTCAAATACACAACCTTAAACATTTAGGGCTTAACATCTTTTGTCCATAAAAGGTGATTTCAAAGATGGGTCACAGAAATAGGGTCTGAACAAATTTTGACCCCAACTGGATGCGAACCCAGGACCTTCGGGATGAGAGTCAAACACACTACCACCGAGCCACCCAGCTCCCCCTCAAAATACAGCTTTACTGCAGAACATATTTCAACTACATGTAACATTATTCACATTTACATTGACAAAGTGCTGACTTTATACAAGCTTTTTGGGAGAAAAGTGGAGCTGATGTCATTTTTAGTTGTGTGCATGCCAACGGAGACAGACACCGGCAACCACTTGCTCATGAGGTATTTATTTGGGAGCCAACTGCACAGTATATAAAAGAAGGGGGTTAGGAGAGAAGGAATGACAGACTTATCATTTAGAGCCTTCCACTACATATATTATTTTGCTCATATATATATATATATATATATATATATATATATATATATATATATATAGAGAGAGAGAGAGAGAGAGAGAGAGAGAGAGAGAGAGAGAGAGAGAGAGAGAGAGAGAGAGAGAGAGAGAGAGAGAGAGAGAGAGAGACCATCACTATAGTCCTGATATAATTCAACATTGCACATCCCACAACATAATAACAGTGAAATGCAGTATCCAGCCACCAAACTACATTACACAGATACTGTGCACAATGTTGGCATGAAAATCAAACAATACTATTACCAGTACCACACTGTGTCAAATTGCAGCACAACAAAGTGAAATGCAGTCTCAAGCCCCATAACTTGCACTGCACAATGCTGATATCAACAAAAAATACCATAACAACTGAATAACAAGGGTACAATGCACTGTGTCACCTAGTCTGCATAATATAGGCATGCACACCAAACAATACCTGTACTGCTCTTGATACAAAGTCTGTGCAGTCGACCATATAACACTGCAAAATACATGAGTGCTACGCTGGCAAAGTGTCTACAACAGAGTCTGCACCATGCCGGCCCGTAATCCAAGCAATACCATTGCTGCTCTCCAAAAACTCAACATGGTGCAGGCTATCATGTCACAACTGATTGCTGCATAGCACCCACCACGTACCCCCTGGTACTGTGCACAATGTTGGCATCAGTTTACTTTGTTTATTTAATTTTGGACCCGCTGGGGGCATGAGAAAAATCACAAAAGAACTTACATGAATGTGCTCAGAAATGAAATATTATCCTTATTACTACACTGTATGCATGTTCCTTAGACAGCACAAATCACAAATGGACACGGATCATAGTCAGGTCATTCTGTTTGCTGGCGTGTGTCATGTACAGTACATCTGTAAAACTTGTGAAATGAACCATGTGGTTAGCAATTCTCATACGATAAGTAAAGCCACACAGCTGAAAGTCAAAGATTGACAGTGGAAGAAAAAAACAAAACAAACACAAAGTACATTACATATCATATGCCTATGATCAGTTATCACCCAACCACATAAATCTGCTGTGACAGCTGGAGGGTAATGCAAGAACTGCATGGTCAACTCACTCTTGAGAAGTATTGCGTTTTTCATTGAGCAAGTCCACATTTGCACAACATTTTAAGCTGAGGGTTTAATGACATAAATATACATCCCCACGTTTCTATATTTCCGCACATCCCCTCTTCAGAAAGGACCCATGGGTTTTATACTCTGAGGCCAATGACCATTTTCAGAATGAACCCTGTATATCATTTTGAATCAAGCAAAGCGGAGCAGTGATAAGTTTTCTCCTTGTCTCACACCCATGCTGCACAAAATCTATCTGTACCACTGTTTCCTACCCCATAAGTGTCAGCTGTGGAGTACATATTTTGAATGACTGATGTATGCCAGTATTTAGGAACTTGTCACAAAAAAGACCTGTTCATATGATGAAATGTCTTCGAAAAATTAACACATTGTCAGTAAAGGGGTTTTCCTTGGATAATCAAAAACTAATACATATTAAGCTGCGTTTCCAAATCGCGACATGACAGGAGAGTGACAAAAAGTAATTTTTCTGAGGGGGTCATCCAAATAAATATGCATAGGAAGGTCTTACCATCAGGTATCTCTTTACCAAGTTTAGGGTTACAGTTAGGAATACTTGAGAAAAAAACATCTTTGGGCAATATATGGCTATCTTGTACCTATTTCCCGATTTCTTGTGACCCTTGACCTTTCTGACCTTTCATGCATACGAAATTAGTATGCATGAAAAGTTCTTACCACCTTGTACCAAGTCTGGGTTTGAAGTTGTGTATACTTGAGAAAACATCTTTTTGGTCAAAATACAAATATTTTTCACCTTTTTACTGCACTACAAATTACAACATGGGTGTCAAATCGCTTTGTCACATTGTTATATGAAAACACACAAAGCACACCCCCATCACTGTACAATAGCCCCTGAACTGCTCGACTGCACGTTACAATTTTGTCGCCCAGCTGCTTCTATGTCAGGCTTATGGAAACACTCCCTCTTTATTTCTATGTTCTCGAGTTTTGTCATTGTCACTTTGTTGTCACTGCCCCACTGCTGTTGTGTCTGCAGTTGAATAGCCAGGCCTAAAGCCTGCTTGCCCTTCTCCTAATATATGGCTATGCATCAGCTCAGGCAGTAAGGCATTTTGCTGCATTGCGAATGATGTGACTGTCCAAAACCTTGACTTTGTGGCCAGCCTGGTGGATGGACATCAAAATAACAAGACGTCTGCCCTCCTACACAGGACAATCAGTTCACTTCCTTTGCCTTCTCATAAGTTGGCCATTGCGGAGAGATGTACCCGCTGAACTCTTCTTCCCTCATCTTTCGCAACCTGCAAAAGATAATTTTGTATCAAAAAAAGTTCTGACATGCACATATTGCATGCATATATGTTTGCAAGTATTTATACAAAGTACATACATGCATAATATGACAGTAGTCAGAACATGAACAAGAAAGGCAATGTCCTTATGGTTCACGTGTATGACCAATCCATGTAATACGTCTGACCTTTTGACCTTGGCTTGACTTCTCCAACACGTCTCTGAAAATGTCTAAACATAAGTATAGGGCTGGATTTTGTACCAGTGAAACCTGAGTTTTTTTCCAAATCCCTTCATTTTTCACACATTTGTCAACCCTCTGTGACCCTTGACCTCTGTGAGGGGCTGATTACATTAGTATGCACAGAAAAGTGTTATCATCATGCCAAATTTTATTGAAAAGTTTGCAAAAACATTGATAAAAACTACAACTCTACCCGAAACTAACTTTTGTCACCCTTATCATGTTGTATCTCCATAGCAAGTTTGAGTTTGAAGTTGAAAATACTACTTGAGATGACCTTTGAAAGGTCACAGAAATTGGTATGTTTAGAATTATTTTACCACAAAGTACCCTTGTGCCAAGTTTGAAGTCTGAGGCTTGCATAGTCTTCGAGGAAATGCCAATGTTAAAGTTGCCCACAGGTAACAGACAGTTGACGGACGACCCATTACAAACACTTACTTTTGCTATCACACGTGCGCCAAAAATTAGACGCCATTGAGCTTGAAATGACCACAAAGGGTCTATACATATATCTAGAATCAGCATCAATATTCAAAGTGTAACTTGCAGAAATTGTTTCAAACAGGACACAACGCATTGCTGTTTAGCAACAGCACACACTGGACCAAATGGGTAGTATTCAGATTTTTCTAGTCCTTTTGTATGCACTAAGTGCTTATTAAAGAAAACGACAGTATTTGCAGACTTGCCCAACCCTCTAGTTTTCAAATCAAATGCAATATGGTGCCACTTGTTGACAGCAAGTGATTTTAGCATTCGGTGTTGTTGAGAATGCTGGTACTAGTACTACACCATCTTCAAAATGAAAGAAAGCATTACAGTGTGATGTGTTTATTCCAACCAGTTGTGTTTTGTTATGAACCTGATTCTATTCACAAATCAATCGGTATGCTTTACCTTGAGTCCAGGACAATAAGTGTCGCCTTCTCTCACTTTAGTTGATCCGCTGGAACTGGAATTGCCTGCTTTTAGCTGTGGCCTTCTCCTTTGAGCAAACATGACCTGACTAGCTCTTGCCTCTTCTTGGTGTAGGCGTCATACTTCTGTGCTTGTTTGCAAGTATACCCTCTAGGCGTGACTCTGCAGTGAGACGTCAACAGCAGCACTGACCTGAAATGAAATACATGTTTATTATCGTGTTATTCGGCAGCATGGCAATTTCACTTCTGATCTTATTTCAAGGTGGGTCAGTTCCAAACTCCACAAACAGGGACTTTGTTATAGCATTATAAACAATTTGGGGCCGGTGGGGGGAGTCCCCCCCCCCACCCCCACCCCCCCACCCAATTCGTCCCTACATTTAGTTTACACATTACTACCTTCAAACTAATGTGAAATAAACTGTGAACACCACAAACAACAATGGTGCAGCCTGGATCGCTCGTGTGCATTTAAAACTGATCATTTTCTTAATCTGAACTGTGTGACCTTTCCAAAAGGTGACTGAAATTTAAGTGCCATGAGTCTAAGCATAAGTAAAGGGCTGGCTTATGTACAGTTGTGAATAGTATTTGAGAAAAAATATCTTTTGTCAAAATATGGCTATTTTTTTTTTTTTTTACCTATTTCTTAATTTCTCATGACCCTTGGCCTGAACTCAAACTGGTAGGCTAAGAGTAAGAAAGGTCTTGCCACAAAGTATCCTTCGGCTACGTTTGAAGACTGTGGTTTGAATAGTCTCCGAGAAAATGCCAACATTAAAGTTTACCATGGACGACCAATGGCCCAGAACATAGCCTTACACTTGCTTCGCACATGAGCCAATGAAAGAAGGCATTACAGTATGATGTGTTCATTCACACCATAGTTGTGTTGTGTTCTGCACCTGATTCTCATCACAGATCTACTGGTATGATTTACCTTGAGTCCAGGAGAATAAGTGTCACCTTCCCTCACTTCACTTGAGCTGTGAGTGTGACCTTGGTCAGTTGGTGTAGGCGTCATACTTCTGCGCTTGTTTGCAAGTATGTAATCTGGGTGAAAGTACTGAGACTCCACAGCGAGAGGTCAACAGCAGTATTATCCTGAAATGAAATACATGATTATTACTGTGTTGTTCGGCAGCATGACAATTTCACTTTGCATGAACTAAATGCAGGGGCAGATTATTACTTTCAAAATAAATGCGACAAAAACTGTGTAAACCGCAAAGAACAAACAACAATGGCAAAGTCTGTACGCCTCATGTGCATAACTGATTCACATATATAACCTGTGTGACCTTTCCAAAAGGTAGCCGAAATAAGTGTCACGAGTCTCAACATAAAGGCTTGCTTTTGTACTAGTCAAATTTGTATTTTTCACACATTCCACGGTCATCCAAAATGGTAGTCAACAAATATTAGGGTTTCAGTCAAAGTAGCGTTTTACTAGGTAACCCTTTTAATCCTGATACACCCACTGCTTGAAATAAATGTGACTATGATAGTTCAAGGGTGGTGCCAGAATAGATTGGCGTCTCATCCGCCAAGCTATTCTGGCACCATCCTTGAACTAAACAAATGCTGGACCTATCTCCTAATCTGTAATATAGCCTTCATAAGACAGAGAATGGATGAGAAAACTAAGTTACTAAGTACTGAAAGCAGTTACTGAGTTAGTAAAGCCAAATTCTCCCTTAGCAGGACTTTTTACTACACACAGTACGTTTTCCTAAATAATAAGCACTGGCACTGGTTTAATATCACTACAATGTCGACTACATTCCTTCCACAGTATTAGTAAAGGCTCTCTGAGAATGTATGGAAATGTTTTACTTCTAGGTGGTGACTGACATGGAATGCATGCCCCTGTCAACCCA
Source organism: Semisulcospira habei (assembly GCA_036245525.1). NCBI lineage: Eukaryota > Metazoa > Mollusca > Gastropoda > Semisulcospiridae > Semisulcospira > Semisulcospira habei. The sequence goes on from BTPG01000005.1 coordinate 186,456,572, forward strand.
CAATAAAATGTAGTCTTCTTCATTGCAGGTAGGCTGTAAATTTCCATGCATAAAAGGACAGTTAGCTATTGGGGTTTTACGCTGTGCAGGTGACATCTCACGGCGGTGCATAAACTTTTATTTTTAAGAGTTGGAAAACCAGTCAGATATGCCACTTACGTACGACATTTTTCTTCCACTACTAGTAACTCGTGTTCTAGTCACTTAGAAAACACCACCAACCTCTTTTTCTACTTTAGTTTACCTTTTCCTTGCTGATGTCTGAAGAGATTTTGTTGCTTTCCTGGCTGCCACGTATACTGCTTCCTGTTTGGTTGGCAATTTTTTTTTTCTTCTTCTTCTGAGAAATGGTTATGCGTTACGTTCGATGACTTGTCGCAACTTATGCAAAAGTATCTTATTTCTGAGGAAACAAAACATTTTATGCATAGAAACAGTCAGCTTACACACCTATTTCAGACAGTATATATCTTTTGTCAATTATCGATAAATTGAGCTTGTTTGCAATACGACTTGCCGTACGGCGGTTTTTTTCGGTGACCTCTAGTCTCAGGTCACGGCAGACTCAAGATAGCGGTATCTAAATGCGCAGAAAAGATGCGCGAAAGAGGTGTGTCCTACAACCTTAAGAACGGCCTTTAACCCTCATATAAATTATATAATACCTTGAACCCCGCCGCAGAAATTGACCCAGACAAAATGTTTTTGCAGTGTGTTTTGAATAAAACAGAAGCATCACTAAACGCGTCTGCCGGGAGACGTCGGAAATCTAGTAGCGTCTTTGATAGTTCGTGCACTGTTCCGTGATTCTGGACCTAACTGCTCTTTATGTGTGCTGGTCCGTGACTTTGGACCTCACGGACCATGGCTGCAACTTCCAAACTCACAGATCAGTACGCACATCTTTGATTTGGTGGACAAAAATACGTGGAGTTGCTGACGCGATGTCCTTCGTGATAAGTTGTGTGATGAAGGTTATTGAAGAAGAACTCAGACCAGGCAGGGCTGACCGACAGAACAGGCATGGCTGACCGACAGAACAGACAGGGCTGACCGACATACAAAACAGGCATGGCTGACTGACAAAAGAGGCATGGCTGACCGACATACAGATCAGGCATGGCTGACCGACATACAGATCATGCATGGCTGACAGACATACAGATCAGGCATGGCTGAACAACATACAGTTTAGGCATGGCTGACCGACATAAAGAACAGGCAGGGCTGACCGACATACAGAACAGGCAGGACTGACCGACATACAGAACAGGCAGGGCTGACCGACAAACAGATCAGGCATGGCTGAGCGACAGAACAGGCAGGGCTGACCGACATACAGATCAGGCATGGCTGACCGACATACAGATCAGGCATGGCTGACCGACATACAGATCAGGCATGGCTGAACAACATACAGTTCAGGCATGGCTGACCGAGATACAGAACAGGCAGGGCTGACCGACATACAAAACAGGCAGGACTGACCGACATACAGAACAGGCAGGGCTGACCGACATACAGAACAGGCAAGGCTGACCGACATACAGAACAGGCAAGGCTGACCGACATGCAGAACAGGCAGGGCTGACCGACATAGAAAACAGGCAGGGCTGACCGACATACAGAACGCAGGGCTGACCGACATACAGAACAGGCAAGGCTGACCGACATACAGAACACGCAAGGCTGACCGACATACAGAACAGGCAGGGCTGACCGACATACAGAACAGGCAGGGCTGACTGACATACAGAACAGGCAGGGCTGACCGACATAGAGAACAGGCAGGGCTGACCGACATACAGAACAGGCAGGGATGAGCGACATACAGAACAGGCAAGGCTGACCGACATACAGAACAGGCAAGGCTGACCGACATACAGAACAGGCAAGGCTGACCGACATACAGAACAGGCAGGGCTGACCGACATACAGAACGGGCAGGGCTGACCGACATACAGAAAACGTTAACCCATTTAACCCAAAGGTCACATTTCCAAAACTTCGGAGGTGTTGTCACCGAATGACTATGTACAATTGCTGGAGATGGATCGACAATGATAAATTAAGGGTAGTGCCAGTTTAGTTTGTCGCCTGTTGGCGCCAAGCTAATCTGGCACTACCCTTGAATTATTTGTTTAAGCCATCTCTTGCTGTGGTGCGTCGAAGCTAAATGGGTTAAACATGTAGGGCTCAGCGTCTATTGTCCACCACGAAGGTGATTTGAAAAAGACGGGGCACTGAATAGGGGCTGTACAAATCTGGACCCCATCTGGATTTGAACTCGCGACCTTCCGAACGACAGTCGAACACTCGACCACTTGAGCCACCCAGATCCCATGGCCGATATAAAAGACCCAAAAAGGGGGTGGGGTGGTGGGGGTGGGATGTTAAGGGGAGGATGAATCAATGATTGAATCAATGAATCGTGTTTTATCCACGGATTGCTGTGCGTTTGTTCACGGTTGTCTGTTGATTCATACAGAAATCGTCTCATTTACTTGAACGAAGCAGAGGTGGGCGGGACTTGCATATCATTCACACGGCCTTAAGGTCGAAATAGAGGAAAAACACTATAGACATCTAATGGCACACGTGTGTGACTCATTCTGACGATTCCAAAGGGAGGGTCGAGGGTCGGGGGTTCTTTCTCCGGGTACTCCGGTTCTTCCACCCCCCACACTTTGGTACCGGTCTCAGGCCACTTTACAAAATTTCAAATACAAGCGATAAAAAAAAATCTCTGTAACTTCAGTAGCTGACTGGCCCTTCGTTTGTCTTGTACTGTGTTTGTCTTAAATGGCGTAAATCCGCGTTTGTTTCGTGAGTGTGTGTGTTGGGTTTCAGGCGCGGCGCTTTGAGTCGATTTCCCCAAAATTGAGAAAAAGCGCCTATATAATAACGGTATTATTATTATTATTTTAACTCCGCATGGTATTAGCCGCAGGTGCTCGTGAGTTTTAATCTGATATTGCGAAAGGAAGGCTGGTCTCAATTTTGTGTGTGGATTGCTTACGTCCCCGACGAGCGAAAAGTCATCGGGCCGACGTGGGATTTAGCTTGCCCGCGCACGTAGTGTAGTGCGCTGGCCGGCTAAAGCTCACGTCGGCCCAAGGACCTTTCGCTCACTTGGAAAGGCGTGCGAGGATGGGATATTATGATATATGGATGTCTTGTGCTTTTGAAAATCTGGGCCCTTTCTAAGTTTCCAAGGCCGCTTCTTTCCGAAGGCATTTAGATTGCGCTCACTAGGGAATGTGTGTGCGCGTGGACTGTTTGAATGATCAGATATTGCTCTAATGGGACGTTGAAAGTTGAAAAACGAGGACTTTTCTCCGGTTCTGAACCCCTAGACATGAAGGCAGTTAGTTTTCCGAAAGACAGAATACAAATTAGTTCGATATCTTGTCCACTGAGGTGTTCTACTTCTACTTTTCAGAGGTACTTTCACGAGGATGATTAGGTGCACGGACTGTCTAATGCTTTTGTCAGTGATAAAAAGAATGTCCTATCATGAGATTAGGTGCACGGACTGTCTAATGCTTTTGTCAGTGATACAAAGAACGTCCTGTCTTGAGATTAGGTGCACGGACTGTCTAATGCTTTTGTCAGTGACACAAAGAACGTCCTGTCTTGAGATTAGGTGCACGGACTGTCTAATGCTTTTGTCAGTGATACAAAGAACGTCCTGTCTTGAGATTAGGTGTACGGACTGTCTAATGCTTTTGTCAGTGATACAAAGAACGTCCTTTCTTCAGATTAGGAGCACGGACTGTCTAATGCTTTTGTCAGTGATATAAAGAACGTCCTATCTTGAGATTAGGTGCACGGACCGTCTAATGCTTTTGTCAGTGATACAAAGAACGTCCTGTCTTGAGATTAGGTGCACGGACTGTCTAATGCTTTTGTCAGTGACACAAAAAACGTCCTATCTTGAGATTAGGTGCACGGACTGTCTAATGCTTTTGTCAGTGATACAAAGAACGTCCTATCTAGAGATTAGGTCACAGACTGTCTAATGCTTTTGTCAGTGATACAAAGAACGTCCTGTCTTGAGATTAGGTGCACGGACTGTCTAATGCTTTTGTCAGTGATACAAAGAACGTCCTGTCTTGAGATTAGGTGCACGGACTGTCTAATGCTTTTGTCAGTGATACAAAGAACGTCCTGTCTTGCGATTAGGTGCACGGACTGTCTAATGCTTTTGTCAGTGATACAAAGAACGTCCTATCTTGAGATTAGGTGCACGGACTGTCTAATGCTTTTGTCAGTGATACAAAGAACGTCCTATCTTGAGATTAGGTGCACGGACTGTCTAATGCTTTTGTCAGTGATACAAAGAACGTCCTATCTTGAGATCAGGTGCACGGACTGTCTAATGCTTTTGTCAGTGATACAAAGAACGTCCTGTCTTGGGATCAGGTGCACGGACTGTCTAATGCTTTTGTCAGTGATACAAAGAACGTCCTGTCTTGAGATTATGTCCACGGACTGCCTAATGCTTTTGTCAGTGATACAAAGAACGTCCTGTCTTGTGATTAGGTGCACGGACTGTCTAATGCTTTTGTCAGTGACACAAAGAACGTCCTATCTTGAGATTAGGTGCACGGACTGTCTAATGCTTTTGTCACTGATACAAAGAACGTCCTATCTTGAGATTAGGTGCACGGACTGTCTAATGCTTTTGTCAGTGATACAAAGAACGTCCTGTCTTGTAATTAGGTGCACGGACTGTCTAATGCTTTTGTCAGTCAGTGACACAAAGAACGTCCTATCTTGAGATTAGGTGCACGGACCGTCTAATTCTTTTGTCAGCGATACAAAGAACTTCCTGTCTTGAGATTAGGTCACGGACTGTCTAATGCTTTTGTCAGTGATACAAAGAACGTCCTGTCTTGAGATTAGGTGCACGGACTGTCTAATGCTTTTGTCAGTGATACAAAGAACGTCCTATCTTGAGATTAGGTGCACGGACTGTCTAATGCTTTTGTCAGTGATACAAAGAACGCCCTATCTTGAGATTAGGTGCACGGACTGTCTAATGCTTTTGTCAGTGATACAAAGAACGTCCTATCTTGAGATTAGGTGCACGGACTGTCTAATGCTTTTGTCAGTGATACAAAGAACGTCCTGTCTTGAGATTAGGTGCACGGACTGTCTAATGCTTTTGTCAGTGATACAAAGAACGCTCTATCTTGAGAAACACCAGGTGGGGTATGCGTGCACGCACAGTTGGATGGTGTTTACTTTTTTTAAAACACTTTTTCTTGTCGTGTCTCTAAGAAGGTATACAAGGCACTCATACACAATACAAAATATGAGCATCGTCTGGACTTACAGCGGTTTATTACAACGGCTCTTGTCTTCAAGCGGATTTAACTCTTCTCATCCTGACACACTACTGCTCCAAATTAATTTGACTATGATTCTAGGGTGTTGCCAGAATAGCTTGGCGCCTCAGGCGCCAACCTATTCTGGCAACACCCTTGAACTAAAATGGTTGATATCTCTCTCCTAATCTGCAATGTAGTCTTTACAGGACAATAAGCAATTTAAAAAAAAAAACAGCCTCCGGATGTAATGGGTTAAGAGAGACTCGTCCACGAATGAGTGTACTAATTATAAGATATATCAGCATGGTTTATTGTCAAAGGTGTTGTGCACACTGCTGGTGTGTGCAGATCTTTAGGACTGAAGCTTTAATGCGTTGTGCGTCACGCGTAAATGCCGATACTTGTGTTTTCTGAAGCGAGCTGATTTTTTTTTATAGCTCGCATAGCCTAGAGACGCACCGCGCTAATAGAAGTATGCCAGACACAAGAAATGTACGGAGATGACACAATCAATGGATTCAGCCAGCAGCCCGCTCCATTTGCCAGAGGCATAAATTCTCAGGTTTTCATCCCTACGTCACTCGACCAATCTCTCTAGCGAAAACCGTACCATGTGACCGAGCTACAAAAACCCCTGTAGCGACAAATGGCGGACATCTTATAGCCCTCTTTCTGACGCGTCTCGGATGCCAGTTTTGTTCTACAAAAGATCACCAAAACGTTCTAAAGAACAAAGTTACTTAGTGTTGTTCGAAACATCAGGCACGCAAGAAGCATCAGGCACACACTGACGTAAACGTCATGAACGATTTGAAATTACGTCATAAGTCTATTATGTATACATGAGCATCCCTTTGACATCAGTCATGTCTGGCGTGATCCAGGTCGGAAGATTTCGTCTTGATTTCTTTTTACGAAAATAGTAGAGGAATGAAAACAACTTAATACGTTATTGGTAGCAGGAGATTGCAGCACGGACCCTTGTAGGCCTTCGGGAGGTCAAAGGAACCATTGTATCCTGAAGGCCTTTGGGGTACAATGGTTCCTTTGACCTCCCGAAGGCCTACAAGGGGACGTGTAGCAAACCACTCGACCAATAACTTATAATGACCCACTGCGACAACAGGAGGCCATGAGAATATGGGTCTCTTACTAACTTTGAAATGGCCCTACTTGTTCACGCACACATGCGCACGCACGCAGACCACCACCACGTAAAACATAAACCTGAAGATCTGATAAGAGAGTAGAATTAGCAATGGGTTCGTGCCCTGCGGGCTTTCACAGATTTCCGTCTAGTTTTTATTCACGCTGAGAGAAAAAATAGCACGGCGAGGTTGAACTAATCTCTTGCACCCCTAGAGGGCGAGGCGGTGCGAGGTAGGGGGGTCAGTGTAACTGTGGATGTAGGTCAACTTTTTACCTCAGCTTGAAATTTAATTTTAAAAAATACTGTTCCGTTGGAATAATCAGTTCGTGTTTGTATGCCTGCTGAACTAAATCAACCAACAACAACAAACAAAAAAAGTGAATGCGAAGCCCGTAAAATTTAGGGACATGCTCTTTTTAGCCTAGACGCAATACATAAGGGATGTGTCAACCGTGATAATTCAAGGGTAGTGTCAGAATAAAAACAACAACAATAATAATAATAATAATAATAATAATAATAATAATAATAATAATAATAATAATAATAATAATAATAATAATAATAATAATAATAATAATAATAATACTAACAATAATAATAATAATAATAATAATAATAATAATAATAATAATAATCTCTCTTCTCTTGGCTTGGCTTCGCGAACGAAGATTCTATAGGGCTTGCCCACGTCGGAATAATAATAATAATAATAATAATAATATAATAATAATAATAATAATAATAATAATAATAATAATAACGAGTATTTTTATAGCGCTTAATCCAAGATCTAAGCGCTTTACAATCTGTCCACAAAAATAAAAATACAATGACATTTGCCACATAGCAAGCAAAACACAATACACTAACACATCACTTTTACAACGAACTAACAACAATGCATACATAATATGTTTTAATTAACATTCAGTCTAAACAAGGAGGATTACAGAACTACAACTGAGGCATCAAACACTGGCAGCCATCAAAGTAAAGCTTGCAGATGTGAGTTTTCAACGACCTCCTGAAGTCAGAGACAGACTCACTGTTTCTGACCTCAAGAGGAAGTGTATTCCATAACACTGGGGCTCAATAAACAAAAGTGCGCTGAGCAAAAGTTTTAGTTTGGACAGAAGGTACACACAACCTCCGTTTATTGGAAGAGGAACGGAGCTCACGAGAGGGTGTATACACGTGCATCAGGGGCCAAGCTAATCTGGCACTACCCTTGAATTAGCAGATAAACTGTAACCCGTATCTAGTCGTCAGGCAATTTGGGAAATGCGGCCGTGGAGTTAAATGGGTTAAGACGTTTGTCTGAAGAACATTACGCCACACGACCACATTTCCACAACATTACGCCACACGACCACATTTCCAAAACATTACGCCACACGACCACATTTCCACAACATTACGCCACACGACCAAATTTCCACAACATTACGCCACACGACCACATTTCCACAACATTACGCCACACGACCACATTTCCACAACATTACGCCACACGACCACATTTCCACAACATTACGCCACACGACCACATTTCCACAACATTACGCCACACGACCACATTTCCACAACATTACGCCACACGACCACATTTCCACAACATTACGCCACACGACCACATTTCCACAACATTACGCCACACGACCACATTTCCACAACATTACGCCACACGACCACATTTCCACAACATTACGCCACACGACCACATTTCCACAACATTACGCCACACGACCACATTTCCACAACATTACGCCACACGACCACATTTCCACAACATTACGCCACACGACCACATTTCCACAACATTACGCCACACGACCACATTTCCACAACATTACGTCACACGACCACATTTCCATAGCATTACGCCACACGACCACATTTCCATAACATTACGCCACACGACCATATTTCCACAGCATTACGCCACACGACCACATTTCCACAGCCTCTCAGACGGCCTCTCCCATCAACGGCTGCATGGGTTTCTGTAAATCTGTCGCTTGCTGGCAAGACGGTTCCACGCTCTTTCATGCAGGACTATTGATACGTAGGACTAGCGATACGCACCTTTCACTCGTCATGTCAAGATGGACAAACACTGAGGAGCAAAAGAAATGCGACAGTTTTGGAATCACCGTAAACACTTTAGTGTGTGATATAGAGGACACTTTAGTGTGTGATGTAGAGGACACTTTAGTGCTGTGAGGTAGAGGACACTTTAGTGTGTGATGTAGAGGCCACTTTAGGGTGTGATGTATAGGACAATTTAGTGTGTGATGTAGAGGACACTTTAGTGCTGTGATGTAGAGGACACCTTAGTGCTGTGATGTAGAGAACACTTTAGTGTGTGATGTAGAGGACACTTTAGTGCTGTGATGTAGAGGACACCTTAGTGCTGTGATGTAGAGGACACTTTAGTGTGTGATGTAGAGGACACTTTAGTGCTGTGATGTAGAAGACACTATAGTGCTGTGATGTAGAGGACACTTTAGTGTGTGATGTAGAGGACACTTTAGTGTGTGATGTACAGGACACTTTAGTGCTGTGATGTACAGGACACTCTAGTGTGTGATGTACAGGACACTTTAGTGCTGTGATGTAGAGGATACTTTAGTGTGTGATGTAGAGGACACTTTAGTGTCTGATGTAGAGGACACTTTAGTGCTGTGATGTAGAGGGCACTTTAGTTGTGATGCAGAGGGCACTTTAGTGTGTGATGTAGAGGACACTTTAGTGTGTGATGTAGAGGACACTTTAGTGTGTCATGTAGAGGACACTTTAGTGTGTCATGTAGAGGACACTTTAGTGTGTGACGTAGACGACACTTTAGTGTGTGATGTAGAAGACACTTTAGTGCTGTGATGTATAGGACACGTTAGTGCGTGATGTAGAGGACACTTTAGTGTGTGATGTAGAGGACACTTTAGTGTGTGATGTAGAGGACACTTTAGTGTGTGATGTAGAGGACACTTTATTGTGTGATGTAGAGGACACTTTAGTGCTGTGATGTAGTGGACACTTTAATGCTGTGATGTAGAGGGCACTTTAGTGTGTGATGTAGAAGACACTTTAGTTCTGTGATGTAAAGGACACTTTAGTGCTGTGATGTAGTAGATACTTTAGTGCTGTGATGTAGAGGACACTTTAGTGTGTGATGTAGAGGACACTTTAGTGATGTGATGTAGAGGACACTTTAGTGTGTAATGTAGAGGACACTTTAGTCCTGTGATGTAGAGGACACTTTAGTGTGTGATGTAGAGGACACTTTAGTGTGTGATGTAGAGGACACTTTATTGCTGTGATGTAGAGGACACTTTAGTGTGTGATGTAGATGACACTTTAGTGCTGTGATGTAGAGGACACTTTAGTGTGTGATGTAGAGGATACATTAGTGTGTGATGTAGAGGACACTTTAGTGTGTGATGTAGAGGACACTTTAGTGTGTGATGTAGAGGACACTTTAGTGCGTGGTGTAGAGGACACTTTAGTGTGGGATGTAGAGGATACTTTAGTGTGTGATGTAGAGGATACTTTAGTGTGTGATGTAGAGGACACTTTAGTGTGTGATGTAGAGGACACTTTAGTGTGTGATGTAGAGGACACTTTAGTGTGTGATGTAGAGGACACTTTAATGCGTGGTGTAGAGGACACTTTAGTGTGTGATGTAGAGGACACTTTAGTGCTGTGATGTAGAGGACACCTTAGTACTGTGATGTAGAGGACACTTTAGTGTGTGATGTAGAGGACACTTTAGTGCTGTGATGTAGAGGACACCTTAGTGCTGTGATGTAGAGGACACTTTAGTGTGTGATGTAGAGGACACTTTAGTGCTGTGATGTAGAAGACACTATAGTGCTGTGATGTAGAGGACACTTTAGTGTGTGATGTAGAGGACACTTTAGTGTGTGATGTACAGGACACTTTAGTGCTGTGATGTACAGGACACTTTAGTGTGTGATGTACAGGACACTTTAGTGCTGTGATGTAGAGGATACTTTAGTGTGTGATGTAGAGGACACTTTAGTGTCTGATGTAGAGGACACTTTAGTGCTGTGATGTAGAGGGCACTTTAGTTGTGATGTAGAGGGCACTTTAGTGTGTGATGTAGAGGACACTTTAGTGTGTGATGTAGAGGACACTTTAGTGTGTCATGTAGAGGACACTTTAGTGTGTCATGTAGAGGACACTTTAGTGTGTGACGTAGACGACACTTTAGTGTGTGATGTAGAAGACACTTTAGTGCTGTGATGTATAGGACACGTTAGTGTGTGATGTAGAGGACACTTTAGTGTGTGATGTAGAGGACACTTTAGTGTGTAATGTAGAGGACACTTTAGTGTGTGATGTAGAGGACACTTTAGTGCTGTGATGTAGTGGACACTTTAATGCTGTGATGTAGAGGGCACTTTAGTGTGTGATGCAGAAGACACTTTAGTTCTGTGATGTAAAGGACACTTTAGTGCTGTGATGTAGTAGATACTTTAGTGCTGTGATGTAGAGGACACTTTAGTGTGTGATGTAGAGGACACTTTAGTGATGTGATGTAGAGGACACTTTAGTGTGTAATGTAGAGGACACTTTAGTCCTGTGATGTAGAGGACACTTTAGTGTGTGATGTTGAGGACACTTTAGTGTGTGATGTAGAGGACACTTTATTGCTGTGATGTAGAGGACACTTTAGTGTGTGATGTAGATGACACTTTAGTGCTGTGATGTAGAGGACACTTTAGTGTGTGATGTAGAGGATACTTTAGTGTGTGATGTAGAGGACACTTTAGTGTGTGATGTAGAGGACACTTTAGTGTGTGATGTAGAGGACACTTTAGTGCGTGGTGTAGAGGACACTTTAGTGTGGGATGTAGAGGATACTTTAGTGTGTGATGTAGAGGACACTTTAGTGTGTGATGTAGAGGACACTTTAGTGTGTGATGTAGAGGACACTTTAGTGTGTGATGTAGAGGACACTTTAGTGTGTGATGTAGAGGACACTTTAGTGTGTGATGTAGAGGACACTTTAGTGCGTGGTGTAGAGGACACTTTAGTGTGTGCTGTAGAGGACACTTTAGTGCTGTGATGTAGAGGACACTTTAGTGCTGTGATGTAGAGGACACTTTAGTGTGTGATGTAGAGGACACTTTAGTGTGTGATGTAGAGGACACTTTAGTGTGTGATGTAGAGGACACTTTAGTGTGTGATGTAGAGGACACTTTAGTGTGTGATGTAGAGGACACTTTAGTGTGTGATGTAGAGGACACTTTAGTGTGTGATGTAGAGGACACTTTAGTGTGTGATGTAGAGGACACTTTAGTGTGTGATGTAGAGGACACTTTAGTGTTTCCGATGATTCCAAAAATGTCGCATTTCGTTTGCTCCTCGGTATAGTCGTTAATGTTAAACTTATCCTAACACAATCAAGGCAACAGGCACAGCAAGTTTATTGTTTTTTGTGAAAAGCGAGATTTCCAACCTTGCTTTCTTTTGAATGCACAGAGAAGAATGGCCATCTAGTAGCCTGGAATAGAGTGTGTGCCGCTTGGCGTTTGAGGTGAAAAGTCTACAGCCTATTGGGATGACCACTTCCCGTCATCGACCCAAGGACTGATGGGAGTTTGATGGCTGACCCCTGACAGGCACAGATGACTGCTGGCTGATTGCTGCGAAAAGACTTGTTTTCGTATAATTTGTATGGGTAGCACAGCAGGAAACAAAGGTCTGACCCAGTGGGGCTGGTCGGTAGACCCCCCAGATTTGAAAGGTTATCCCCAGCTCGGAATTAGATACAAGTGGAACTTGAAAAGGCAGTGTTTGTGATCAGTGGTGCAGTCAAGCGATAAACGCCGCAAGGACACTGCGTGCGATCTGCCTACACTTCAGTCTTCCCTTTCTCTCTCTCTCTCCGTGGACGTTTCCTAAAGCCTGCGCGGTGGAGCTTTTTGGTGGAGTGCAGTGTGCGCAGTACTGGCCCCACCCTTTAAAGCTGAGAAACAGTCAAAAAACTCCGCCCCGCACGTGTTTTTAAAAAACTTTGCAGGACCCAGCGAGGGCCCTGTCTTCGTGAACGTTCGGCTAACTTTGGCAAACCGGTTTGCTACTCAGTTGACTGAGTTTTCAACTGCGTTTGTCGTGCTGGCAAAACTCCCCTGAAAAAGACAGGCCACTTCCTGTATGCAGCGAGTGGGAACCGCGATCACTGATCTAAACCAGCGATATTTTTACTGATATCAACAGTAGCAGACGACACTCGACCATCCGACGGACAGAGCAGGCCATTTGTGTCTTGCTTGGACGCACACTGGATATGGACCAGGCCGAGCTATCCGTAAGTTACACAGCACAGCCTGAAGCTTCATATGATATCGGAAGGGTGAGGAAGGAGGGGTTATTTGTCGTTTTGTGTTTGTTGTTATATCTTTCCATCTGGAGTGGCCTACAGCAATTTTTTTTCTCCATACGAAGGGCAGCTACTAAAAATCAGCTTGACCCATGGCGACCTTGTAAACAGTCGATTCTCTCTCTCTCTCTCTCTCTCTCTCTCTCTCTCTCTCTCTCTCTCTCTCTCTCTCTCTCTCTCTCTCTCTCTCTCTCTCTCTCTCTCTCTCTCTCTCTGTGTAAGTTTGTGATTGTGTGTGTGTCAGTGTGCGTGCGTGCGTGCATGCGTAATTGCGGTGTGCATGTGTGTATGTATGTGTGTGTGTGTGTGTGTGTGCGTGCGTGCGTGCATGCATGCATGAGGTATGGTGTGCATGCGTGCGTACCGGAGTGCGTGTGTGTGTGTGTGTGTGTGTGTGTGTGTGTGTGTGTGAGCGTGCGTGTGCGTGCGTATGTGCGGGCGTGCATGCGTGAGCGAGTGCATGCATGCGTCAGCGTGTGGTATGTGTATGTTTACATGTCTGTGTCATTTATGTAGTAGATGTAGCAACGGCAAGTTTGAAAACTGGTCCTGTTACCAATAACTTCTACCTTTGGAAAATAAAGGTTCATTGTTCATTGTTCTCTCTCTCTCTCTCTCTCTCTCTCTCTCTCTCTCTCTCTCTCTCTCTCTCTCTCTCTCTCTCTCTCTCTCTCTCTCTCTCTCTCTCTCTCTCTCACTCTCTCTCTCTCTCTCTCTCTCTCTCTCTCTCTCTCTCTCTCTCTCTCTCTCTCTCTCTCATCCAATTTACTGTGTTGGTTGTACATCACAATGCTTCTTTATTTATTTATATTAGCCTATATTGGACTGGAGGTACGTGTTGACAAAATTCGTTCACAACTACAAAGTGTCAGGAGTCATACTTACAGCATGTACAGCCGTACATTCTGCCATCATAGTCCCCAGCGCGTAAAATCCGTGGCTGTCGGTCAGTTTCAAAGTGTCACAGAATCGTCTGCTGTTGTCCGATCTGCTAATCGCGATGATTTCCGTGCAACAGGAAGTGGTCTGTCGTTTTCCGAGAGTTTTGCAAGCTCGGGATACGCAGTTGCCAACTCCGTCAACTGAGTTACGAACCGATTTGACCCACTTAGGGGCAGGGCCCAAGCTGGGTCCTGTAGTCTTTTAAAAACACGCGCTGGGCAGGTTTTTCTCATTGCACCTCAGCTTTAAACCCTTGGTTCAGCTGCCATGGCCTAGCAAACTGGGACAATGGCATCGAGGTCCTCGGGTCGTAGGTTTTATATCAGACTGTCCTTGTCCTAGTCTCTGGCTCAAAAGCGGCCAGGCCTTGCTTGCAGGCCTGGCCGCTTGGCTGCGGAAAGGCTAAGGGAGGAAACCCCTGACCCTTCCCTTTCTAATCACGCTGGATTTGGCACAGTGGAATGATGGCAATGGAGTCTGCCAGCGAGAAAGAAACATTTCAACGTGCCCCTGCAGACTGTTGTAGGATTCACTCCGTTCTAGTCTCATTAACCCCTTGGCTGCTACTGACGATGGGCATGTCACGCGTTCAGCAGGGCTTGCCAAAACAATCCTGCAAGACACTGTGCAAGGAGGACGACGGAGAGGAAGACAGAGGAAAAGATGGGAGAACAATATCTCAGAGTGGACAGATCTGGGGCTGGGCGATACGTTAAGAATGGCAGACAACAGAGAGGAATGGAGGGAGCTGGTTGCCAAGTCATCAGTGGTGCCCCAACTGTCGCCAAGACTACGGGAGCTAGATAGACAGACAGACAGACAGACAGACAGACAGACAGACAGGCAGGCAGGCAGGCATGCTAGGCTTGGCTAGGCTAGGCTAGGCAAGGCAAGGCAAGGCAAGGCAAGACAAGACAAGACAAGGATAGACTAGGATAGACTAGGATAGACTAGGATAGATTTGGATAGATTAGATAGACAGACGGACGATACCGTTTGGCGGACAAGACGTGTAGTGACGCAGTTAGGTAGTGACGCAGTTAGGTAGTGACGCAATTAGATAGTGATGCAGTTAGGTAGCGACGCAGTTAGGTAGTGACGCAGTTAGGTAGTGACGTAGTTAGGTAGTGACGTAGGTAGTGACGTAGGAAGTGACGTAGTTACGCATCTTTTCCGTCAGTAGCAGTCACGTGGTTTTAACCCCTTCACTGCCGAGAAAAATGAACGCGATCCAACCACAAGAAACATAGATCCTCATGAGCCCCCGCAATTGCGGGGGCTCATGAGGATCTATGCCTCTTGCTGAGACCATTGTGAATCCATGTTTCTTGGATTGTCGTGTCGTTTGGTCGCTGAATGAACAAAGATTTAAGAAACAACAATGCTGGCGTAGTGACAAGGCAGGGTGTTTGGCTTGTATTTAATGTGTCGGGTGTTTGTCGTGATCATTGTCGGTCAAAGTCGTCTGGTAGGATTTTTTTTTTTTAATCTGAACTTATTGATTATAAGTCGCTAATGTTGCTAGGCCTTGTTTAGTCATCCAGATGTGAAACAAATAACTGCAAAATAAAAAAGGTTAAAAAAAACAAAAGCCACGCTTCGAAAATGAAGAAAGTCAAAACAGATTACTGTTAACCAAAAAAGAGAAATTTGCTTCGGAAAATACGGCATAAAACAGATTACTGTTTATTACACTGTTTTGTGCTTCTTTTTTCTTTCAGAAGCGGCTTTAATTTATTGTCTTTCCTGGTGTTTCTTTTCAGTTTCCCCCTGGATTCAGCTTGACATATTGCGTTAGTTTGGTTAGAACTACACAACAAAGAAAGAAAGACACTTAGAAAAGACAAGCACACCAAAGTTAATTCAGTTACAAAATGAATTGAAAACAAGTAGCGCTATGGTTTAATCACGATGTCAAAATGAAGGGAAAAACAAGTAGCGCTATGGTTAAATCACGATGTCAAAATGAAGGGAAAACAAGTAGCGCTATGGTTGAATCACGATGTCAAAATGAAGGGAAAAACAAGTAGCGCTATGGGTGAATCACGATGTCAAAATGAAGGGAAAACAAGTAGCGCTATGGTTGAATCACGATGTCAAAATGAAGGGAAAAACAAGTAGCGCTATGGGTGAATCACGATGTCAAAATGACGGGTAAAACAAGTAGCGCTATGGTTGATTCACGATGTCAAAATGAAGGGAAAACAATTAGCGCTATGGTTGAATCACGATTTCAAAATGAAGGGAAAACAAGTAGCGCCGAGCCTATGGTTGAATCACGATATCAAAATAAAGGGAAAAACAAGTAGAGCTATGGTTGGATCACGATGTCAAAATGAAGGGAAAACAAGTAGCGCTATGGTTCAATCACGATGTCAAAATGAAGGGAAAAACAAGTAGCGCTATGGGTGAATCACGATGTCAAAATGAATTGAAAACAAGTAGCGGTATGATTGAATCACGGTGTCAAAAGGGTCGAAAGAAGCTCGGTACCCAGTCAGCAAAGACAGTGTTTGCGTGCGTGTGTCTGTATGTGCGTTCGAGCGTGTGCGCGTATGAGCATGAACAAGGTTATCATATTTGCACGTATGATTATTATTCTCATATGTTATTCTTTCCTTACTGATGCCATGTCTGTCCTTGAGGCAGCAACAGCAAGCAAACTTCCACGTCTACAAGAGGCACTGCAAAACATCAAGTGCACCAGACTGGTGCTGCAGTGGATCCCTTCACACTGTGGCATCTACGGCAATGAAGAAGCTGACAGAATGGCAAAAGCGGGCGCAGAGAAAGAACAAGATGAAAATGGAGTCAGCTTCACAGAGATGAAGACCATCATTAAGTCTGTGTACAGACCACCACAACGGCCCATAGACAGTTACCATCAGCTGTCCAGACAAGAGCAGGTGACCATCTTTCGTCTGAGGACTGGGCACAACCGACTCAATTTCCACCTGCACAGACGCTTC
Source organism: Semisulcospira habei (assembly GCA_036245525.1). NCBI lineage: Eukaryota > Metazoa > Mollusca > Gastropoda > Semisulcospiridae > Semisulcospira > Semisulcospira habei. The sequence continues at coordinate 186,473,381 of BTPG01000005.1, forward strand.
CACCTCGTGCCATCTCCCCTGTGCCCTTGTGGAGAAGCAGAGCAGACCACAGAGCACATCCTCCAGGACTGTGGGAACCACCAGCCGCTGAGGGAGGAGATATGGCGGAAGCCCGCCACTCTACAAGAGAAACTGTACGGGCCTGTGGGGGCGCTACAGAAGACCACAGATTTCATTTTGAGAGCCAAACTCCAAGTGTGACGGCGTTCGAGAAGAAGAAGAAGAAGATATGTTATTCTTCTTCTTCTCAAACGCAGTCACACTTGGAGTTTGGCTCTCAATGAAATCTGTGGTCTTCTGTAGCGCCTCCACAGGCCCGTAGAGTTCCTCTTGTAGAGTATGTTCTTATGTGTGTTTTAATGCCGAAGCCGAAGAGAATTTTCCACCTCATGGACAATAAAGTGTGTTGTGTTGTGTTGTGTTGTTGTGTTGTGTTGTGTTGTCTTGTCTTGTATTATATTGTATTGTATTGTATTGTATTGTATTATATTGTATTGTATTATATTGTTGCACTATGGACACGTAAAACAACTGAAGTCCAGTGGTGGTTTTCTCTCGTGTTTATTTTAATCTAAAGAGCATTGTCTGGGGTTGGGCAAGACCAACCACAGACTACAATTCGGTCGTTCTCTCACTATTTGCTTTCTCTTCTACTTTCGTCCATCTCTCTCACTCTCCTCTCACTCTCCTCTCGTTGTGTTCCCTCTCTCGTGTGTCTGGTTGTATGTCTTGTGTTGTGTCCCTGGTTGTCTGTCCTCCAGTATGTATATACCCTTGCCCTTATCAATCATCTTCCCACTTAGGACCCGCCCCTCGTTTAGGGCCGGTGCCGTTACGTGAATTAGAGCGTCTCCACGTGCCGATGGTCCCGTTAATTAGATGCCATCCACTTCCCATATTATATGACGAAAGCCAGTATGTCCATTTTTGAGAAACTTTAGATTTCATTATACAGTGACAATCTCGCTTTTCTAAAAAGAAAATTAGACACAGTGGCTTTTGCCATATACGACCTATATATCTTTTTTTAAAAAAAAAACAGACCTCCTCAGATCACTGCGTTGCAGACTGTACATCCGTCTTCAGCTTGACAGTTAATTACATTTTTGGGCTGAAAAACTTTTATTTAGAATTGACATTCAGCCGGAAATACAACCGGATACTTATCTTTACGAGGCACGATGTGAGCTGTATTTCTACATTGTCTGTGCACTTTATAATTACAAAGCTTGGCAGTCACCTTTTTAGTGTGGATCTCATTAATGTGATGACTCTGGTGTAAGGTATCATGACCTGCTTTAGCGTTGTCTGATATTGTTTCGGTTTTTAGACGTCTCCGCGGACGATATTAAAACTTCACGGGCTGCCCAGAAAATGGGTAAGCAGCCCAACTGCAATACGCAGAGATCCTCATGAGCCCCCGCTATTGCGGGGGCTCATGAGGATCTCTGCGTATCGCTGATGCCAGTTTGCTTATGTGGAACGCTGGTAAGGTTTTTATTTAAAGCTTTCGCTGTGACATTAACTCATTGTACCCCAGACACACCACAGCAAGATAAAGATCGACCATGATAGTTCAAGGCTGATGCTAGAATAGCTTGGCGCCTATGGGATGACTGACTGACTGACCGCCTATGGGCGCCAAGCTATTCTGGCATCACCCTTGAACTATCATGGTCGATCTGTGTCCTGCACTGCAACTCAGTCTTCAGAGGACGACTTCAAAATTTGGGGATTTCGGTCTTGGGGTAGAATGAGTTAACACAGATTTCAAGACGACAGTCTGCGACCAGTGGCTGCCAGGGGCGGGTTGCACGGCTGCTGCCTGCTCGGTTTTAGCGCTAATGTCTTGTCTCCACTAATGAGTTCTCACATCGTTTTCCACCTACAGCCGAGCGAACACCGAGCACGTGCTCGGCGGTAACGGGACGGCTGATTAGGCCGCTTTCAGGGGACGCACCTCATGTAGGCTCCCAAAAACAGTGATAGGAATAATCTTATTATGGGTCGATGCCCTGAACATTAATTCCATGGAGCCCCTGGAAACTGTGATGCAACATTGGGAGTAATTGTATTATCTGTGCAGTCCGTATCCCCTGCGTTTATTCTCTTTCTGTTTCTCTCACTGTGGGCGCGCGCGCGTGTGTGTGTCATGTGTGTGTGTGTGTGTGATGGTATGTGTGTGTGTGTGTGTCTGTGCGTGCGTGCGTGCGTGTGAGTGTGCGTGTGTGTGCGTGTGTGTGTGTGTGTGCGTGTGTGTGTGTGTGTGTGTGTGTGTGTGTGTGTGTGTGCGTGTGTGCGTGTGTGTGTGTGTGAGTGTGAGTGTAAATGTGTGTAAGTGTGTGTGTATGTGCGCCTCTCTCTATCTCTCTATATCTTTGTGTACTCTCTCTCTCTCTCTCTCTCTCTCTCTCTCTCTCTCTCTCTCTCTCTCTCTCTCTCTCTCTCTCTCTCTCTCTCTCTCTCTTTCTGCACATAATGCAAGGCTTTAATGCATCGGGAACAAAACTCTATCCTTGACAAAACTCCAACTTCATTACAACCCCTAACGCCATGGACAATGTGCGGACATTTCAACTCCTCCCGTGCCGAGAGACTGAGACCAAACACCATAAGCACCACCCAACTGCAAGAGGCATAGATCTTCATGGGTCCCCGCAAATGCGGGGGATCATGAGGATCCATGCCACTTGCTTGCGTCATTCATAGTGTCACGCATTCGTTGTGCCTGAGACACGTTGATTGAACAATGAATTTCTCGTGTCTTGCGTGGAATGGAATATTAGCAAAAATACGCGGGAACGGTTCCAGAAATATCAAATCTAGCGGCTTGTAGCAAATGGCGTTAACAAATTACGCATGGCTCCAGAGATGTTTCTGTGACCGGCAGGAAATGGGTTAAATTAAAACAGGTGAACGGCTCTCGAGACGTGATTTCTAGTGGCTGGCAAAGGGGTTAAACGTCTTCACTTTCATTATCTTTCTCAAATCTTTGTAACGTCAACATAAAAGAAAAATAAATTGTAAAAATATCTCCAAGGAATGCGGACAAAAATAGGTTCTTGCGCGGGCTCATGAGGATCTATGCTTCCCGTGTGTGTGTGTTGTTTTGCTGTGCTCCCGCGGTGAGGGGGTTCAGAACAAAATATGTGCCTTCTTTGAGCGCAGCCAGAGGGAATGCGTGCAGTAGGCACGTCTTTGGATGCAGTTTCCTCTCTTAATTATTCTATGTGAAATCATACAAATTTAGTCTGACTAACACTCACGCAGGGATAGTTTGAAAAGAAGATTTTCTTGTAGCTCTTTGGCTTTCGGTAGCGGCCACTAGCCACACGCGCAACGTACCGTCTTCAAATGTTCACGATCGTTTACTGGTTTGAAGATTTCGAAATAAAGCAGATACACTATGGCATGACTTCAGCTAGCAATGTCAAATTTTTTTTTTTAATTACAGCTTTGATGGAAGGGATTTGGGAGGGGTAGGGGGCCCGGGGCGGGGGTAGAGGGGGATCAGTCAATCAGCCGACTGTCCAGTTTTGAGTCCCCCAGCACCGAGGTTATCCGGGACTGGTATGGAGGAGGAATCACTTGTGGTGAATAACATATCTGAAGAAAGAGGGAATGGAAGGCTTTCTGCCACGAGTTTCGTGTCCAAGTGTCAATAGGCAAGAGACATAGATCCTCATGAGCCCTCACGACTGCGATAAGTTAGTGCTACTGCGGGGGCTCATGAGGGTTTATGTCTCTTTCATATACATCTCCAAGATGCATAGATCCTCATGTGCCCTCCGGGCTCATGAGGATCTATGCCTCTTGGAGATATATAAAGTAAGTTTGTTATATGACATATCCTACTGCCTAAGGACACGAAACTTGGCGAGAAAATCTTTGATTCCCTACCCTTGGGGCGGTCCGTGGCGCAGTGGTTAAGGCGCCTGCCACCAATGCTAAAGGTTCGAGGTTCGATTACGGGTTCCGGCGTCGGATTTTTCTCCTCTAGTAAGTGTCACCGTTAATTCGGGCGGACCGTCGGGGGTTCTTTCTCCGGGTACTCCGGCTCTTCCTCCCCCTCCACTTTGGTATCAGTTTCAGCCCACTTAATCAAATTTCAAATACAAACGACTTTGAATTTCCAACAGTAGCTCGCTTGAGCTTGCCCTTAGCACCACGTGAATGTTCTGTGTTTATGTACAGTGTGTGAGTGAATGCGCGTGTTTCACGTGAGCGTGCTTGTTGGGTTCAGTTCGCGGCGGCGCTTTGAGCCGATTTTCAATTGGGATAAAGCGCCTATTTAATGCGCTTATTATTATTGTGATACGAATGATGAATTAGCTGCGTCAGGGAAAGTGACTCGTGCATGAGTGGCTCCGGATAACTCTGCTGCTGATGAACTCGTTGGTCAGTTTGTAGCGAAAGATAAAACAAAGATTCGCAATGGTAGCAATCACAATTTTTTTCTCTCAGCATGGTGTAAAGTCAACTCAATGATTCTGCATCCTACTAAAACAATATCTATGATCATTGCAACACGCCAAAAGCACCAGTTAAAACCATTAACCCCTATCATCCTGAGGCTGAAAGCTTCAAATTTGTACACTGCCATATGCAAGCTACATTATAGTACTTACAGATAAGGATATTGACCGATGGGTTTAGTTCAAGGGTGGTGCCAGAATAGCTTGGCGCCTAGAGGCGCCAAGCTGTTCTGGCTCTACCCTTGAACTATTTTAGTCAAATTTATTTCACACACTGGTGTATTCCGAATGATAAGGGTTAAAGCTGAATCTATCACTCGGCGACGACATCATAGAACAGGTAGCCGAACATCGTCTATTGGGGGTCACAGTTGATAATCAGCTGAGGTGGCAGATGCACATTGACAATGTATGTTAAACGGTCTCTAGAAATGTCTTTATGTTAGCGAAATTAAAGTATTACCCAGATAGTGAAACCAGAAATTGTTCAGTAATGCACACATCATGTCACATATAAACTACGCATCGACGGTGTGGGATTGTGGCAGTGATGTCCACTTAAAAAGACTAAATTCTTTACATAGGAGAATGGCAAAATTAATTCTTCCCGACCCGCACTTGACGACCGAGGAAAAACTCAGTAAATCTGGATTCCTACCACTTCAAAATCATTTTAAATTTAACAAAGAGGTACTGATGTTTAAAGTGTGGAACCATAGCTCTCCAGAATATCTAACAGAGTTGTTTAAAAAATCAGATTTCTGCTATGGGAATATGAGGGGCCTTAATATTGTTCCAAATCCCCGAATAGATATATTTAAATCTACTTTGTCATTTGCGGGTTCCACACTGTGAAATTCAGTCCCACATCACGTTAAAGCCACTCCGACATTATCTCGTTTCAAGACAAGTCTTTATAGATATCTGACATTACTCAAATAATAATATCTAGTTATACGTAGACACACGAATGTACGTGTATATTCTAACAATCATGTGTGTGTGTGTGTGTGTGTGTGTGTGTGTGTGTGTGTGTGTGTGTGTGTGTGTGTGTGTGTGTGTGTGTGTGTGTGTTTGTGTGTATGTGTGTGTGTGTGTGTTTGTGTGTGTGTGTGTGTGGACGCGCGAGTGCGTTTGTGCGTGTATGCGTGTGTTTGTGTTTAGTGAACTATTTATTGTGTATCACTGTGCTTTGATGTCCCTGTTTTATGTTTATGTTGTACTTAGTCGTAGTTGTAGCAACGGCAGGTACGAAAAATGACATAGTCACTGTGTTAATATCTTCACCGTTGTAAAATAAAGATTCATTGAATCATTCATTGATTCTCTTCTTTATTTTTCTTTCTGTCTTTCAGAGACAAGCCTTCCCTGCTCAGTTTCGGCCGCAAGTGCGACAACTCCTTCGTTAAGGGCGGTAGAGTTGTCTGGCTTTCAGGTCAGGATGCTTTCCTCTTTCCTTGTCCCCAACGCTTTCGGGCGAAATATGGACGACTGTCTCACACAACTGTTCTCATTAAATCACTATCAGACAAGATCACTCTTTGTAGCCTCCCCCCTCCCCCCCTCCTCTCCCCCCAGCCCCCTCCCCCCTCCCCCCGGCAAAACAGGTTGCTGCGGAGAGAATGTATGCAAAATGTCCTCGTGCCGACGTCAACCTTAGCTGACCCGCGCACGGCCGTGTGTGTGTGTGTGTGTGTGTGTGTGTGTGTGTGTGTGTGTGTGTGTGTGTGTGTGTGTGTGTGTGTGTGTGTGTGCACGGCCGTGTGTGTGTGTGTGTGTGTGTGTGTGTGTGTGTGTGTGTGTGTGTGTGTGTGTGCACGGCCGTGTGTGTGTGTGCGTGTGTGTGTATGTGTGTGTGTGTGTGTGTGTGTGTGTGTGTGTGTGTGTGTGTGTGTCTGTGTGTGTGTGCACGGCCGTGTGTGTGTGTGTGCACTGCCGTACGCGGGTCAGCTAAGGTTGACGTCGACACGAAGACCTTCTGCTCACCAGCTAAGAGTTGGCGAGCGATAAGAGCTTTGACGGTGAATGGATCAGACACAGAAAAGTACATGTTTGTTTGTTTCATTGTTCCTTTGTTCTTTCCTACATAAATCCTTCCTTCCTTACTTACTTACTACGCTTGTCACTGTTCATGCCTTCCTTCCTTCCTTACTACGCTTGTCACTGTTCATGCCTTCCTTCCTTCCTTACTACGCTTGTCACTGTTCATGCCTTCCTTCTTTCCTTACTACGCTTGTCACTGTTCATGCCTTCCTTCCTTCCTTACTACGCTTGTCACTGTTCATGCCTTCCTTCCTTCCTTACTACGCTTGTCACTGTTCATGCCTTCCTTCCTTCCTTACTACGCTTGTCACTGTTCATGCCTTCCTTCCTTCCTTACTACGCTTGTCACTGTTCATGCCTTCCTTCCTTCCTTACTACGCTTGTCACTGTTCATGCCTTCCTTCTTTCCTTACTACGCTTGTCACTGTTCATGCCTTCCTTCCTTCCTTACTACGCTTGTCACTGTTCATGCCTTCCTTCCTTCCTTACTACGCTTGTCACTGTTCATGCCTTCCTTCCTTCCTTACTACGCTTGTCACTGTTCATGCCTTCCTTCCTTCCTTACTACGCTTGTCACTGTTCATGCCTTCCTTCCTTCCTTACTACGCTTGTCACTGTTCATGCCTTCCTTCCTTACTACGCTTGTCACTGTTCATGCCGTCCTTCCTTCCTTACTACGCTTGTCACTGTTCATGCCTTCCTTCCTTCCTTACTACGCTTGTCACTGTTCGTGCCTTCCTTCCTTCCTTACTACGCTTGTCACTGTGTTTGATTCTTTGTTTGCTGTTTGTTGGTTAGTTCATGCCTTCCTTCCTTCCTTTCTTCCTTCCTTCTTTTGTTTGTTCGTCTGTTGCTGTGTTTATTTGTTGTGTTTGTTTGGTTAGTTGATGGTTGCCGGTTGACAGGTTGGTTGTTTGGTTGGTTGGTTGTTTGGTTGGTTGGTTGGTTGGTTCGTTCGTTCGTTCGTTCGTTGTTTAATAATAATAATTACGGTATTTATAATGCGCTTATCTTATAATAATTATAACTCTAAGCGCGCACTCACAACTCGCGCACGCATGCGCACACTTTAGACAATGACTTGCGTACCACAAACAGTGGAATACATTACGACGGTCAGCTTGGGGTGGGGAGTGTGGTGATATAGTGCTAAAACTGTTGAAAGAGGTGAGTTTTGAGGGCGGACTGGAAGGAGGAGAGAGAGTGTTTCTGACGGAGAGTGAGTGGGAGAGTGTTCCAGGTGGATGGACCGTAGACGGAGAAGGAGCGGGGGCCGAAAGTGTTAAGTTTGGTGCGAGGGATGTGGAGGCGGAGAGGGTCAGAGGCAGAGCGGAGGGAGCGGGAAGGTGTGTAGGGGTGAAGTAAGTTGGAGAGATAGGCAGGAGCGCAGTTGTTCAGGGGTTTGTAGCAGAGAGACAGAATTTTGTATTGGATGCGTTGGGGGATGGGGAGCCAGTGAAGGAGTTTGAGCAGGGGTGTGACGTGGTCGGATTTTTTCTTTCTGAGGACGAGGCGGGCAGCATTGTTCTGAACGCGTTGGAGAGTGAAAATGGTAGAGTGAGGGAGGCCGGAAAGGAGAGAGTTGTAGTAGTCGATGCGAGACAAGATGAGAGAGACAGCAAGTTTGGTGGCAGCTTCGGTAGTGAGGTATTTTCTGATCTGACTGGTGCGGCGGAGGTGGAAATAACATGCCTGGGCCGTGGCGGAAACGAAGCTGGTCATGGACAGAGAGGAACCGAGGATAACGCCGAGGTTCTTGGCCGAGTCAGAGAGGGAGATGGGGGTGCTATCGAGTTGAAGGTGGAGAGAGGGAGGGAGCTGGGAGAGCTTCTGGCGAGTGCCTACCAGCATGGCTTCCGTTTTGTCGTCGTTCAGTTTTAGCTTGTTTGGTTCGTTAGTTCATTGATTGGTTGATTCGATCGTTCGTTCGTTTGCTCTTTCGCTTTCTCGGGTTTGTGTATGCAACAACACCCTAAACACTCTCAATCCAGAACATATTCTTTGAGGTGAACTTAGGTTTCATTCTTGCCTCTTCGTCTTCCAAAATGGCCACGAAAACTGCATAAAACTGACACATGTGCCCAACAAGACACCAATAAAGCACGCGCTTGCGGAATTAAACAGCGCATATGCCTCTTAACACCCCGTGTGTTTGCAGCAACCGGTAGTGTAGACAGTACTGGTGGCTGCGTGTGTTATGGGGTTAATGTGATATTGGTTTCATATATCTATCACAGAACCTTGAGAGGTGCATGTCCCGGGAATGTTTATAATAAAAGCAAACACGATTGCGCAGGGGGGAAACCTACGAGAAAAGTGATTTCGTTTCCGCCATTAAATGTACCTTCAAAGTGGATCAAAGTTCCGCATAAATAGATTGTGCTCGTAAGGTCCAAAATCAAGAGTCCGAAATAGTTCAGGCGGTTAAGTGTCGGAGCAAAAGAGCGAAGGGAATCGCCGGGTCGTGGGTTCGAATCCCCGTCCCGGCCCGGGTAGCTGGACTCGCAATCCAGGGAAAAAAGACGGGCTTGTTCCATAGCATGACCGTTGAAAGGTCCTGGTAAATCAAATTGGCACAATTGCAGTGCTCCTGAATTGATCAGTGCTCAGGTCGTACTCCATAAGCAATAGATTTCCCTGTCCCCCATAACCCGCCCGTCAGGGCCGTCCATTATCACTTCGGTGCCGTGGACGTTAAACCCGGAACTAACCGTCCAAAATCACAGACAAGAGCGAACGTGTATAGCCCCTTTTCAGCCAAAAAAAAAAAATGAACACCACCCAACTGCAAGAGGTATAGATCCTCATGAGCCCCCGCATTCGCGTGGGCTCATGAGGATCTATACCTCTTGCTGACACCATTTTGTAGGCCTAGGCTTGGACGGTTGGGGCTGATTGATTATTAGATAGTGCGGGGTTTAGCGTCCATGGCACCCGATAACGGAGAACCGTAAGGGTCGGGCTATTGGGGGGGGGGGGGGGGGGGCAGGGACCTCAATTGCACGTGGAGTACCGCCTCAACACTGTCGTTTGGCCACTGCGTTACTTTGACCTTTGACCCCAGCAGGGATCTTTGACGGTGAATTGACAATGGTTTCCATAACCAAAGTGGCGTCCGCTGCCAGTGTAGGGCGTTTGATTAGTTACATTAACTGAACTTGTAAGCTTGAACCATAGAGATAAATCCTATCCAATCAAATCTAATAAAACAAAAATATAAATTAAATTAAATTAAATCTTAACAAGATGGGATAAACCATAACCCACAAAGTCCCTTCTATATGAGAGCTGTCCTCGCTGTCAATGGGCTCTACCTTTTGTCTTTGACCTGATTCTGATGTTAAATTATTTCCCATTGATAAAGTCTCTCAGATCTGCCAATGCGTCAGTGAGTTCTATAAGGGGCGCAGAACATACGCGTCATTGATTTGTCAAACGTCATTTGTCAAGACGTAAGTTTTAGTTTTTACGTAATTTTATATTTCAAGTGATGTGAGTTTCACTTTCGCTTCATAGGCTTGAGAAAATGGTGACAAAACTAGAACTTCACGGTACAATTTCAGTTTTGTTGTAATTTGCGTGAAAGCAGGTTGACTTTACCTAGCCACATGATATACTAAGTACACGGGTCACTTGCATGCTCTTCTGAAAGCGCCGGATGTTTGTGTGCGTGTTAGTACGTGCGCATGAGGATCTATGCCTCTTGGAGATGCGCGCATGTTTGTGTGAGGGAGAGGATCTATTCCTCCTGGAGATGCGCGCATGTCTGTGTGAGGGAGAGGATCTATTCCTCCTGGAGATGCGCGCATGTTTGTGTGAGGGAGAGAGAGAATTACGTCATATTAATTTTAGAGTATTACGTCAGTGTCTGCGTGGTGACGGAGTTGCCTCTTTTACGTCGCCGCCACTGTCTGACTTTCTCTACAAGTAAAGGTTTTATTGTGTTTTAATTATTTTCTGAAAATAATTAATTTTTACTAAAGTAGTTGAAAGGATACACAGCTGGCTAACGAACTCATGCAATGTCTTTCTTCAAACTAGCTATATTCAAAAGTTCAAGTAAATATGACAAAAAGTACGGATCTGGATCAACCGACTTCCTATAAACGAGACATTCAATTACAATATGCTCGGAGGCTCTCTTAGCCACCCCTTTAAGAAAGTATTTCGCCACGTTTGAAGATTGTGTGTACAGAAATATCGGAGATTCTCGTTTACATACATACGCACACACACACATGCATACATACATACATACATACATACATACATACATACATACGCACATACGGCGCTTCGCTCCAAATGCACGTTCTGCAGCGAGGTTAGCGTAACTAGACATGACGTAATATTTATCTTGTTACTTCAATTGTTAGGGGTTTAGCCTGCCCGCCTTGGACATCATGGAAATGCTATTAAATTCGCCCCACCGCGACCCGTCCTAAAAAGTCCCTTTGATAAATAGAAAGGACTTAAAAATTAAAAAAGAAGAAGAAGAAGAAGAAGAAATAATAATAAAATAAAATTTAATTACATTGTGTGCGGGTCTGTGGTTTTGGCCTATTACGACTGATATTTGCGTACTGTTCTGTGACTTTGAACAATACAGCTGAAGAGCGACACGGTTCGGAATCACGGACCGTCGCAAATATATTACGTAGGCGTATACTTGTGCAACAGACAATAACAATACAGCGAGCGCCCCCTACAGCAGTTCCGGCCAACGATCTAGCGTTGTCTCATTCCAATTACATCGCTGTATCGTCCAAATTGCATGCCCCCGCTGTGATACTTCGCCACAGGCATCATCATCATCATCATCATCATCATCAGTCCCTTGCCCGAACTGGGCGTTGGGGGGACTGAAAGGCAGCAGCAACAGACAGTGCTCTCCACTGAGTTCTATTTTGGGCGGTGGCAAGCAAGTCTGGCATCTCGAGTTCGGTCCATTCTTTTATGTTTGCGACCCAACTCTTTCTCTGACGACCTCGCCGACGACTTCCTTCGAGAGTGCCTTGGAGGATAGTCTTGGACAAGGTGTTGTGTCGGGTCACGTGGCCAAACCAAGCAAGCTTGCGCCGTTTCACGGTTGCCAGAAGGGGTTCATGTGGGCCCACCAGGGAAGTGACGATGCTCCGTACATATTCGTTGGTCTTGTGCTCGCGGTACGAGATGCGGAGCAACTTCCTCAGGCACTTGTTCTCAAAGGCCTGGATTTTCTTTTCTGAGTCTGCAAGCAGTGTCCAAGTCTCACAGCCGTAGAGCAGAATAGACACTACGAGGGACTTGTAAAGCCTGTACTTGATGGTGAAGCTGATGGAGTTACTTCGCCATATCCTGTCCAGCCTGGCCATTGCGGATGTTGCTGTACCTATCCTGATACGGATCTCTGCTATGCAACTACCGTCTTTGGACAGGGTGGCTCCCAAGTACTTGAAGCTATTGACCTCTTCTAGCTTCTGGCCGTTCATGTGAATGTTGCTGCTGCTGTCGCTTGTGGTGTTGATCATCACTTTGCTTTTATCCGTACTGATCTCCATGCCATAAGACCCTGCGCTAGTTGAAAGTTTGTCTGTCAGGTTTTGGAGCTCACTATTGCTGCCTGCCATGAGGTCAATGTCGTCTGCGAATCGAAGATTGCACAAGGATCTGCCACCAATAGAGATTGAAGTATGGTGGTCGTGGAGGGTTTCCTGCATGATCTTCTCCAGGAATATGTTGAAAAGGACAGGAGAGAGCAGGCATCCTTGACGGACACCGATCGTCGTCCTGAAGAACTCGCCTGACTGATTGTTAAGTAGAACCGCGCTGCAGGCGTTTTTGTAAAGCGCTTCTATCATTTGGATCAGTCCCTCCTCTATGTTGAACGATCTCATGACTTGCCAGAGTCCGTCGTGCCAGACGCGATCAAATGCTTTCCTGAAATCAATGAAGTTGTGGTAGAGTTCGCGCTGATGATGCAGATGTTTCTCGATCAGGACGCGGCAGTTGAAAATCTGCTCTACAGTGCTTCTTCCAACTCTGAAGCCAGCCTGTTCTTCTGCCAGCAGTTCCTCGGCGAAAGTTTTGAGGCGGTTGAGAATGATTCTAAGCATTACTTTGCTAGGGTGACTTATCAGACTGATAGTTCTGTAGTTCTGGCACTGTTTCAGGTTTCCTTTCTTGGGGAGCGGGATCACTAGAGACTGTGTCCATTCTACTGGCCATTTCTTTTGCTCCCAGATCTTTTGACAGAGTGTAGTGAGGACCTTCGTTGTTACTTCTCCTCCATGTTTCAACAGTTCAGCAGGTACGTTGTCTACACCTGGAGACTTTCCTCCCTTCAGGCCGCGTACGGCTGCTTCCACCTCTTCAGCTAACACTGGCAGGTCTTCAGCCTTCCTGACCCCAGCCTGGTTGTTTTGGAGGATGCTGGTGTCTGGCTCAGCCTTGTAGTTATACAAGTCTCGGCAGTACTCAGTCCATCTGTTTAGTACAGCAGTGTTTTCCGTAAGGAGTTGGCCGCTGCTGTCTTCGATGACTGTGGCTGTTCGCTGTTGAGTCTTGGTGAGGGTCCTTAGCGTTTCATAAGCCTTCTTGCTGTTGCCGTTTGCCATGCCCTCTTCCACGCTACAACACTGGTCTTCAATCCAATCTTCTTTGGCTTCTTTCATCCTCTTCCTGATCTTCTTGTTGACAAGTCTGTACTTGTTTGCTGATGTGAGGTCTTGGCCTCTCTTTTTCTTCCAGGCTCTCCTCTCATCACAGAGATCGAGGATGTCATCGGTTACCCAGGGCTGTTTGCGCTTCCTCTGCTTCCCCAGCACTTCTTCTGCTGTAGAAAGTAACACCTCTTTTATATTTCCAGCAAGGGTGTCTACGTCACAGTCCAAAGTAGCCAAGGCTGCAAATCTGCCTCCCACCTGGGCTTGGAAGAGCTCTTCTACTTCCGGGTCTTTTAGCTTCTGGAGGTCGAATCTGATGCGAGGGCTCTTGCTATCTCGTTTCAATGCCAGCTTCAACTTGAGGCTAGTAAGGACGAGGTTGTGGTCGCTGCCAATATCAGCGCCAGGAAAGGACCTCGTTTGTGCTTTGTTAACGCTGGATTTGAATCGTCGAGGCAGCAAGATGAAGTCAATCTGGTTATGGACCAGGCCTCCTGGCGATTGCCATGTCACTGTTCTTGACTTCTTGTGTGGATGGAGGGTATTAGCAACGGTGAGACGGTGACTCTGTGCGAACTCTAAAAGTCGCAGGCCTCTGTCGTTTGTTTCTCCAAGGCCAAACTTGCCAGCTGTTCCTGCCCATTGTTGGTAGGCGTCAGGGCCGATCTTTGCATTCCAGTCACCGAGGACAGTCAGAATGTCTTTCTTAGGTGTTTTCTTGATGATGTTGTCCAGTTGTTCGTAAAATTCTTCTAATTCTTCATCATCATGATCTGCTGTTGGAGCGTATACTTGAATGATAGTGATATTGTGCGGTCGGGCAGAGATGCGGATGGAGATTAGTCTGCTTGACACGGGGGTGCAGCTGATGACAGTTCCAGCCACCTCTTTCCTTACGATAAAAGCTACGCCATGTTCGTGCTTGGTTTCTTTTCCGCTGAACCAGATTTTATGGCCTTCATCTGTTGTTGTTTCTCCGAAGCCTGTCCATCGAACTTCTGCAAGTCCTACAATGTCCCAGCGATAGCGCTTCAACTCGTGGGTGAGTTCCTTCACTTTGCCGCACTGGTAGAGTGTGCGAACGTTCCAAGTTCCGATAGTTATTCCTTGCGTGGGCAGCTTGATGGTGGGTTTGGTTCCAGTAACACACTTGTCGCCCCCACCCTGGAGACCTTCAATGGGGTGCGCGGTCGTTGGTGATCCGGGCCCCGACCGATCCGGCATGTTATTCTTATTCTGTTGCTTGTCCATCACAGGCATCGGAGTTGCGCAAAGGCCATCGGGCTGCCGTTGGCCCGCGCACGGCGGTGCGCGGGCCAACGGCGGCAGACGTCGGCCCGAGGGCCTTTTGCGCATTGGGACAACAGTCGGCTGCCGCTTGCCGCTGGCTCTCGTCACGAAATTCAGCGACACAGACGCGCAACCTGTGTAGGCTGCCAGTACCTGTGGTCCCACTCAGCTCGTGATGTACATGCGGGTTGTAGTCCCGAGATTTCAAGTGACAGTGCCCGGAGCTGATGGCGACATTTTCCCCTGACCCCTTCACCGTCCGTGGCCACGGATTACGCGAGATTCATGGCCCACAGGCAGCGAAGGTGACGTCACAAGCTGGAAGCGGAAACCGTCTGTGAGAGATCTCTGAAAGGGCGTATTCTAGACGGTACTTTGAAACCAAAAAAGAAAGTGATTACGAATTCCGGTTCTTTCTACTCATGCTCTACCTGAGCTGTTTCCCCCCCCCCCCCACCCCCCACCCCCCACCCCCCACTTCCCCCTTTCTCCCATAACCGCCCCACCGGCCAACGATTTTGTTTAACCTCTTCACGACCAGTGATCACGAATGTCACGCCTGAAACCACTGTACACCTGACATTCGCGTGAGGAACATAGATGTTAATGTAAAAATAGGCATATAGAGCATAGGACCAACAAGAGACATCAATCTTTATGTCCCCCGCTGTCGCGGGGGACATGAGGATTGATGTCTCTTGCCTGTAGGCAGCGTGCGTCTTGCCCCGGCAGGTAAGGGGTTAATAAAGAGTTTTACACATAGAGTAAGCGGCCTCAACACAGTAGCAACACTCATAAGTCTATTATCATCGCGTTATAGTTTGATAGGCTTATGAAATACCTCAACGACGACAACAACAACAACAACAAAAGTTAAGGATTTCATCCCAAAGTCTACCGTATTGTTTAGAGTTCACATGCGTTTTTTATTTTAGAAACATTCAGAGTTGTTCACACTTTTAAGCTTATCCTTCTGATCCATTTCCCTCCTCTCTAAGCCAACCTCTGATCAAAACACGCGTCGGCGCACACGAATAAAGACGAACACGCGGCTCTTCCCGCCATTAGTATGCTCTGTGCTCTGTAGGGTGTAGCGACATGAATTCTGAAGAAGAATAGCCGCACCAGCAGCAAAATAACGTCACTACTATGTTCAGCTTCACGTCATGGGATCGCTAGTCTCACGACGCCGTGAAAAAGCGGACGAAGTTGATGTTTCACGTCACTCATCCGAAAGGGCTGACTGTTTTGTTCCACACAGCCTCTGCCAGGGCTGACTGTTTTGTTCCACACAGCCTCTGCCAGGGCTGACTGTTTTGTTCCACACAGCCTCTGCCAGGGCTGACTGTTTTGTTCCAAACAGCCTCTGCCAGGGCTGACTGTTTTGTTCCACACAGCCTCTGCCAGGGCTGACTGTTTTGTTCCACACAGCCTCTGCCAGGGCTGACTGTTTTGTTCCACACAGCCTCTGCCAGGGCTGACTGTTTTGTTCCACACAGCCTCTGCCAGGGCTGACTGTTTTGTTCCACACAGCCTCTGCCAGGGCTGAATGTTTTGTTCCACACAGCCTCTGCCAGGGCTGAATGTTTTGCTCCACACAGCCTCTGCCAGGGCTGACTGTTTTGTTCCACACAGCCTCTGCCAGGGCTGACTGTTTTGTTCCACACAGCCTCTGCCAGGGCTGACTGTTTTGTTCCACACAGCCTCTGCCAGGGCTGACTGTTTTGTTCCACACAGCCTCTGCCAGGGCTGACTGTTTTGTTCCACACAGCCTCTGCCAGGGCTGACTGTTTTGTTCCACACAGCCTCTGCCAGGGCTGACTGTTTTGTTCCACACAGCCTCTGCCAGGGCTGACTGTTTTGTTCCACACAGCCTCTGCCAGGGCTGACTGTTTTGTTCCACACAGCCTCTGCCAGGGCTGACTGTTTTGTTCCACACAGCCTCTGCCAGGGCTGAACGTTTTGTTCCACACAGCCTCTGCCAGGGCTGACTTTTGTTCCACACAGCCTCTGCCAGGGCTGACTGTTTTGTTCAGTCCACACAGCCTATTACAAGGCTGACTGTTCGATGGGAGTATATAGGTGGCTCCAAAACTTGCACAAAAAAATGAGTTAATTATTATTCAAAAAGTTGAAGAGGTTCAACGCTGGATTACGAACTCATTCAATATCTCCATTGAATTTAGCTGTACGCAAAGTATATAGGAAGAATAACACAAAATACGGACTCGAATCAACCGGTTTTTGTGAAACGGCCATTTTTTCACAACATGTAACCTAATTAATTGCTTCGGGAGAATTCACGTAAGAAAAATATCCTAAAGTTTCAAGCTTGTCTGTCCACAATAGCAGGTTCTGGTCGCTGTCACATACACATGCACGCACGCACGCACGCACGCACGCACACGCACACACACACGCGGCGTTTGGCGCCAAAATGTAGTTCTCTAGCAAGGTTTGCGTAGCTAGACGTGACGTCGTTTTTATCTTGTTACGTCTTTGCCACAATTTCGGGCCCGCCCACCCAGCACATCGTGCGCATTCTACGGATCGCGGAACAGCCCCATTTCAAAGTCTACCGTATTTTCACTACCGTGGACAAAAAGTTCAAAAATTGTAAATAAATATTTATTGAAAAGTATCGATCCAGATGGGAAAAACAAGGTGTTTAATTCATTTGATTAAGTTCAAGGAAAGGTTTCAACTGAGCTGGATTAAACCCCTACGGTTTAAATTCCGCATATTTGGGCGCTGTAATCTGAAGAGTGTGTTATAGGTCAAGGCGACAGATTGACCATGATAATTCAAGGGTGGTGCCAGAATAGCTTGGCGCCTGTCGGCGCCAAGCTATTCTGGCACCACCCTTGAACTATCATGGTCTATACGTGTTTAGTGTGTAAAAGCTGAATTGGTTCCAACATAGAGATTTCTACAACTTAAAATCGTTCTTATCTGGGTATGTTAGGTCATGTTTGCAATTTCAGGCTTGGTCTAATTGTCATTCATGCAAGCGTTAGGGTCCAGTATTACAAGCAAGCAAGCATCTGTGTTGCTCCAGAGGGGGAAGTGATAGAGCTTTCAGTCTATGTATAATTATAGAAACAAAAGGAAGATTAGGCTTACATTGATCACCCAACACAATTCAGTTTCTGTCGCCCGCGCCAAACGCACGCACGCACGAACTAACACGCACACAACGAAATACACCCACATACAACCACGCACATAAGCATGCAGGAACACTTACGCAAGCATGCACAGTTGCACACATACGCGTGCACGCACGCACGTGCGCACACCCAACTCTCCCAGGAATGCGTGCACGTCTCACACAGACACCACACACACACACAACGCACAAGCACACGCACACGCACATGCACACGCCACATAAGTGTCCTTTTTCAATTTTAAACTGTTCCAAACATTCTTCTTCAACAAAATAAATTGAAAAAGACAATTTCCCCTACGCCTCTCTCTCTCTCTCTCTCTCTCTCTCTCTCTCTCTCTCTCTCTCTATCTCTCTCTCTCAAATTAGCTTTGTGTATTATGAACTTTGTCGCAGGTGAACGTGCATAGTTCCTTGACAAGTCATTTTTCATTTGTTTTCTTTTATAGTTGCTGACTTTTTTATTTTTTGTTGACATAACCAAGCAAGAAAACCGTAAACATTCTGCTGAACCTAGACTAAGCGCGTGATAAACATTGTGTTTCTTTGCCGTGTATTCTTTTATTGAGCTTATTTCAAGCATTCTATAGATATTGATATTAGTTGATTTTTATTTTTTATTTTTTTGGATTATTTTTTGTGACCATATTAATTTTGTATTATATTTTTCGTTACATTTGTGTTTTTACCGACATGCAAAATCGTAATCTAAATACTGTTCCGAAACGAACAGACGAACTGAGAATTGGCCATCTTAACATATACCATCTAGTTAACAAGGTACCCGATTTATCTGTGTTCCTAAACACGCCCTTACATTTTCATATTTTTGGTGTGTCCGAGTCGAGGCTTAAAAGTTCAATAAGGGATAACTCCATTTCTGTCCCAAATTTCTCAGTACTCCGCAGAGATGCCTCAAGCCCACAACACACTGGACTAGCTGTATATATACATAATTCAATACTTGGTAACGTCAAACGGCGACAAGACTTAGAGTCAGCTCAAGTGGAAAGCTTGTGGGTAGAAGTGAAGACATCTAAATCACTCCCCGTCCTCATTGGCTTTATTTATAGAAATCCCGCAGCCAGCTGGGACTGGTATGATGACTTCGTAGCAATGATGGATAGCGTAAATCAAAATAAAGCTGACGTTGTTCTTTTGGGCGATTTTAATATTGATCTTTCTAAATCTAAAGGGTCCAATGCTGCATGGGCGTCAACAACAGCACTATTCGGTTTAGAACAGTTAATTAAAACCCCCACTAGAACCACATGTACATCTTCAACCCTGATTGATCATATTTATGTGACAAATGATGATAAAATATCAAATGTACATGTTCCCTCCTTAGCTGTCAGTGACCATAACCCAGTATGTTGCACAGTCTCCATGAAACTAGACAAAGAGAACAAAAAGAGACATAAAACAATTAAATATCGTTCTTTCAAAACATTTAATAACGGCGACTTTCTGCGGGATCTGCGCAATACTCCTTTCAGGGACGTGTATAACCACACTTCTCCTGACAGTGCCCTGTCGTACTGGATGGATCTATTCCTTGGAGTCCTAGATAAGCATGCGCCCATACGAGAAAAACGAGTTAAGCACTCTACCCTGCCACCCTGGTTAACAGTAGATGTCAAACAGGCCATGTCATTTAGAGACAAACTTAAGAAAGAAAAACAGTTTGATGAATATAAGAAACAACGAAATCGTGTTAAATACTTAGTGAGAGCGTCAAAAAAACTGTTCTTCCAGGAAATGATTAGGGACAAAAAAGATACAGCATCGGTGTGGAAAGCCCTGAATGTTATAACAAAGGGTAAATCAGCCCCTGAAATACCATCCCATTTGTCAGCTGATATATTAAATAAGCACTTCCTATCGACAGCTGAAACACTTGCTCAGTCAGCTGCAAGTAGTAACGCAGAGTACCAAGTTCCTAGTGTACTGGAAAAATACTGTGAGGCCAAAAATATACTGCAGACATTCATCATTCCTGATATTACCGTCGCTGAAGTCGGCAAATTCATCTCTAGCATGCCGAACAAAAAGTCCACCGGGATGGATGGTATAGACAACAAAATTCTGAAAATGTCACTACCATATACGGTAGAGGCACTCACTTATATCTTTAACCTCTGTATAAAACACAGCACGTTTCCAACTATTTTCAAAGAGGCCAAGGTAATTCCAATCCCTAAATCAAAAGATCTTGAAGATGTCAATAACTACCGTCCTATCTCACTTTTGTCGGCCCTGTCAAAGCCCCTTGAAAAACACATACAAAAACACCTCCTCGATTTTCTAGAAAAGGGCAATTTCATAAATATTCATCAGTCCGGCTTTAGACCGAAACACTCATGTCAGTCAGCACTGGCACACATTGTAGACAGCTGGCTGGAATCAATAAATAAAAACCTGATGTCTGGAGCTGTTTTCTTAGACCTACAAAAAGCATTTGATCTTGTCGACCATGACATTCTCTTAAAGAAGCTAGCAGCATACCATATAAGTGAAACTGCCATAGCATTTTTTAGATCATACCTAAAAGACAGAAAACAAAAGGTATATACTAATGGAAAATACTCTAAACAAGGACAAGTTAACTACGGTGTCCCCCAGGGGTCGATCTTGGGACCTCTTCTATTTATAATATTCATTAATGATTTGCCTTTGCATATTACTAACACTGATGTTAATTGCAATCTGTTTGCGGACGATACGAGCCTCCATGTTTCGGGTAAAAAAACAGCTGACATTAACATTAGCTTACAAAGTAGTCTCAGCGAGGTTTCCGACTGGTGTAGAGAGAATCATATGGTTCTTCATCCAGGAAAAACAAAGAGTATTTTAATCACTACACGACAAAAACACCAACGCCGACCACAGCCGTTACATTTACAACTGAACGCTAAACCGATAGAACAAGTCACAGAGCGTAAATTCTTGGGAATACACGTTGACGAACAATTATGTTGGGAGACGCATATAAATACAGTCTATAAAACCATTGCTAAAAACACTTTCCTGTTGTCCCAGCTTAGACAAGTAACGGATACACATACTCGTAAACTGTTTTTTCATTCCCATATCAAGTCTCACGTTGATTATGTCTCCACAGTGTGGGACGGTTGTAGTGATGTTCACATGAACAGGTTAAACTCTATATATAAAAGAGCTGTCAAAATGATAGATACGCGGCCCATTCCTACCATAGACAAATTTAGACATCTAAACATTCTCGGCCTGCGTCAACAACTTAAGTTCAACAAATGCATCCTCGTGCACAAGATATTAAATAACATGACACCGCAGTATCTAACCACCAAATTTGTGCCACAGCAAGAACGCGAACGGTCCTCAAGGAACAATACTTTACCCCTACCTCTGCCTAGAATTGACCTCTTTAAAACTAGTTTATCCTTTTCTGGACCGTTTGTATGGAACACTATTCCTGCACATTTGAAGACTATAGCCTCACTTGGAATGTTTAAAACGAAACTTTTCGATTACCTGATGAGCCAAACATAACAACACTGGGCATTTAAACAAACCCTGATGGTTAATGCTTTTATGTAATATAATTATGCATTTATCTATATTGTTGGTGTGTGTGTGTGTGTGTGTGTGTGTGTGTGTGTGTGTGTGTGTGTGTGTGTGTGTGTGTGTGTGTGTGTGTGTGTGTGTGTGTATGGTATAAGATGAATGTTAAGTGTTATTATTATTTTGTGTCATTTTAAAAAAAAAAATTATTGTTGCTTGAAATAATATGTGTAAATATAATTTTTTTTTAAATTTTTTTATTATTATTATCTTTTAATTTATTTTATGTTGTAGATGTTAGCAACGGCAAGTTTGTAAAATGGCGATTTGTTTCTGTCAAAACTTTTTACCGTTGATAAATAAAGTTTCATCATCATCATCATCATCTCTCTCTCTCTCTCTCTCTCTCTGTCTCTCTAAATAAAGTTTCGTTCGTTCGTTCGTTCTCTCTCTCTCTCTCTCTCTCTCTCTCTCTCTCTCTCTCTCTCTCTCTCTCTCTCTCTCTCTCTCTCTCTCTCTCTCTCTCTCTCTCTCTCTTTCTCTCTCTCTCTAAATAAAGTTTCGTTCGTTCGTTCGTTCGTTCTCTCTCTCTCTCTCTCTCTCTCTCTCTCTCTCTCTCTCTCTCTCTCTCTCTCTCTCTCTCTCTCTCTCTCTCTCTCTCTGTACCTAATCATTTATCCTTGAGAAATAAAGTTTCATTTCATTTCATTTCATTTCATTTCATTTCTCTCTCTCTCTCTCTCTCTCTCTCTCTCTCTCTCTCTCTCTCTCTCTCTCTCTCTCTCTCTCTCTCTCTCTCTCTCTCTCTCTAAATAAAGTTTCGTTCGTTCGTTCGTTCGTTCGTTCTCTCTCTCTCTCTCTCTCTCTCTCTCTCTCTCTCTCTCTCTCTCTCTCTCTCTCTCTCTCTCTCTCTCTCTCTCTCTCTCTCTCTCAGTAACGTAGGAATATTTTGGGCTTAGTTACGGTCCACCATTTTCAGACACAATCGGGGGATTATAAAGACAGTTAGATGTAAACTCTGTCACTGCCGAGAAAAGGTGAACGCCATCCAACTGCAAGAGATAGGATTTTATGGTCTCTTGCTGAAACCAAATTTCCATCCATCTTCCTTGAACGGTTGTGGCTTTTTTTTTTTTTCTCTGCATGAACAAAGACTTCAGAAATATAACGCAAACTGGACAAAACTACGTCGCTTACAAGAGCCCTACCTTTGTCGAATTGAGGAAATGGCCCGGTCGTACGAGGGCGAACCGGTTCCTCCACCGCTGCAAAATTAATTGGACACAATCCGTTCTCTTCATCGGATGTGAGAGGTTTATTTCAAGGCTGGCTGTTGAAGTACAAGCTTCTCTCCTTCCCTTTGTGTGGGCGGGCGCTTCTTGTCCTCGTGTGTATGGAACCGGGCTTTTATCAACTTCTGGGAACTGCTGGGGGTGGGGTGGGGTGTGTGTGTGGGGGGGGGGGGGGTGAGGGGGATTTTAACCGTCTCATTGCCACGGCAGAGTGACCAACTCACAAGTGACCAACTACCCTGTCGAGAATTTTGTAACAACCACCCTACTGCAAGAAGCATAGATCCTCATGAGCCCCCGCAGTCCGGTCCGTGGCGCAGCGGTAAAAGCGCCTGCCACCAATGCAAGAGGTGCGAGGTTCGATATCCTGTTCGCCGTCGGACATTTCTCCTCTAGTAAGTGTCACCCTTAATCCGGGCGGACCGTCGGGGGTTCTTTCTCCGGGTACTCCGGCTCTTTCCTCCCCCACGCATTCGGTATTAATTTCAGCCCACTTAAATCAAATTTCAAAAATATAAAAAACGATTTAAATTTCCAAAATGTCAGTAGCTCTTTCGAGCTTGCCCTTAGCACCACGTGAATGCTCTGTGTTTATGTACAGTGTGTGAGGGAATGCGCGTGATTCACGTGAGTGTGCTTGTTGGGTTCAGTTCGTGGCTATGTCCTGCGCATTGAGTTATATTATAAATATGAGAAATGCGCCATATAAATATTATTATTATTATTATTATTATTATTATTATTATTATTATTATTATTATTATTATTATTATTATTATTATTATTATTATTATCTTTGCCTCTTGTTGGACCCACTGTGTGCTCGTGTTGCTTTGACGGCTTGTGGACTTTGACTTTGAATTTGGAAGGATTTGAGAAAGACAATCTCAGCTTGCTTTTCCTCTGTCGTAGATCCGTGGTCCTGTTGTATTTATTTGTAATGTTATTGTATTCGTCTATGTCATGTTTGACTGCGTGTGTTAGCGCAATGAGTTTTTGCCACAAAAAGATTTTGCGCTATACAAGAACCATTCATTATTATTATTATTAATAATGCGGTTAAAAGCTGCCTGCTGCATGGAGGACTGGGACTGCTAAAGTCGCCGATATAACGGGTTCTCAATGTTGTCTTGCCGAGACTAATCCTTTTCTACCCTTCTTATCACAACCCGTGCGAGCAGGAACGCGCAACAAGGGGGCTCATGAGGATCTATATCTCTTGCAGTTGGGTTACGTTCACTTTCTCTCGGCAGTGAAAGGAAGGTGGATACAAAGTGGTGTCAGCAAGAGACATAGATCCTCATGAGCCCCCGCAGCTGCTGGGGCGCACGAGGATCTATGCTTCTTGCGGTTGGATTTGGCTCACTTGTTCTCGGCAGCGAACGGGTTAATTATGTGCTGGTCTGTGATCTCGGGCCCTGCGGCGTTAGTTAGCTGCATACATTCAAAAATAAACGGCGTGGGACCTGGAGCCTCAGATACAGAAACAGTAACAGTGTAGTGGAACAAATAGTTTGTTAGCAGTCTTTCAGTTGGTCCTCGCGGCTGATGACAGATCATTTCCGGAAGTAGGTAGATCAAAGAGGTCTTTTGATCCAAACAGTGTAGACTAACATGCGATATCGCATGTTGGTGCGGGGTTTTAATGCACTGTTTTCGTCAATACGCGTCAGTGCAATTTTGGCTTGCTTCTGAATTCCGAAGAACGTCCATTTTGGACAATAGGCGTCAGTACAATTTTGACTTGCTTCTGAATTCCGAAGAACGTCCATTTTGGACAATAGGCGTCAGTACAATTTTGGCTTGCTTCTGAATTCCGAAGAACGTCCATTTTGGACAATAGGCGTCAGTATAATTTTGGCTTGCTTCTGAATTCCGAAGAACGTCCATTTTGGACAATAGGCGTCAGTGCAATTTTGGCTTGCTTCTGAATTCCGAAGAACGTCCATTTTGGACAATAGGCGTCAGTACAATTTTGGCTTGCTTCTGAATTCCGAAGAACGTCCATTTTGGACAATAGGCGTCAGTGCAATTTTGGCTTGCTTCTGAATTCCGAAGAACGTCCATTTTGGACAATAGGCGTCAGTGCAATTTTGGCTTGCTTCTGAATTCCGAAGAACGTCCATTTTGGACAATAGGCAAAAGACCAGCAAGGTCCAAAATCACAGAGTATCACGCATGTAGATCTACCCAATGCGCTAAAGGCCATCGTGCCGACGTTAACCGCCGTGCGCGGCGGCCCGATGGCCTTTTGCGAATTAAGGTCTGTCCGTAGGCCTTTGGTACAGCTGAGCGCAGCACTAGGGAGGGTACGTTTACACGGGGTGACAAGCAACAACGAACGAGAGCGAAGACACGGCGAAGAACCAGTGCCGTGTTACATAAGCATAGACAACACTCTAAATATCGCAAAGAAGCGTAGATCCTCGTGCGCCCCGGGGGTGGGGGCTCGTAAAGATCTACACCTCTTTGAGGTATTTGGACTGAGTGTTGTATATGCTTTGCTGCCGGCCGTTCTCGCTCGTTGTTGGGAGTCGCTCGTTGCAAACGAAACCTCTCTAATAAAGCGTGCGTTTCCTATAGTCATTCCGGCCACCTCGGACACAGAGAGCTCTTTTCATTCCAGTCCCATCCCTGTGTTGTCCAAACTGGGCGCTCCTGCTGTGACGCAGGTCTGCAGGTGTCGGAATGTGTGGGGGGGTTGAGGTGGGGCTGGGCAGTAGGGTGTGTGTGTGTGTGTGTGTGTGTGGAGGGAGGGAGGGAGAGAGAGGGGGGGGGTCAAGGGAATGCCGCTGTTCTGGGCCTGCCGAACAAACATTTTCAGTTTACTTTTACTTGGCTTACTTAACCCATTCTACCCCAAGACCGAAATCCCCAAATGTTGCCGTTGTCCTCTGAAGACTGCTTTGCAGTGCAGGACACAGATCGACCATGATAGTTTAAGGGTGATGCCAGAATAGCTTGGCGCCCATAGGCGCCAAGCTATTCTGGCATCACCCTTGAACTATCATGGTCGATCCTTATCTTGCTGTGGTGGGTCTGGGGTAGAATGAGTTAATTATGAATTATCCCCACTGATTTGTGTATGCTATATATACTGACGAGGAAAAGAAATGCGAGATTTTTGGACTCATCGGAAACACTACATACAGTGTTTGACTGATTCCAAAATGTCGCATTTCTCTTGCTCATCAGTATATTGGTAGCTTAAAGTTATTTTCCCCAGGATCAATCATCTCAACACAGTCAGAAAACTGTCTGCAACAGATACTGCTGACAGTATGTGTATGGGTCCTTTGTGTACTATCTTAGAACTTTATGAAGTAAGCACAATGCCAAATGTCGAAATTCGTCGTTTGGAGAGTGTATTGTTTTGTACCCGAATCGCGGATTTATCGTTTGCATCGGCATCGTTTTGAATTAGTATGCATATTTATGAGCCTACGGCACAAGGCAGAACCCGGCTGAGTATCACAACACTGCAGGTCTCGACTGAGGTCATCGGTGCACGGTGGTGTACACACGTGTCAGTGTACACGTGTACTGATGTTCTCCGGCTTCCCTTTGACGTCATGTTTCATGGGAAAGTAGAATAAACCTTCCATACTCGCTATGCTGTCAAAATCACAATGCGGATTCCGCTCGACCTGCTAGTATTTACTAGTAACGATCGTGCGCACAGTAGTGCACCGAGGGCGTGACCTTTGACCCTTTAACGCTCGGAAAACGCACATTTTCCCATCAGTTGAAACAGAACATTGGTATTTATACCCACTTTCTGTACTGCAGTCAATTTCACATCTTACACGTCGAAGTCTACGTAACTAAAAGCATCATTGGAAACGACAAATACACCATCACAGCAGAAACACTACCTTTATGAATCGAGTAAATGAGAGCCCGTGATAACTAGCTCGTAACTATATGATAAAACATGATTAAAATCTTGCGAAATCAGTAAGAGATAAATTCTACTGAAGATCATGAATTCTGAAAAATCACTTGCGGAACTACATGCTAGGAAGATCGACCGACAAAGCCCGTAGGTTACTTACTGATTCAGCAGGAAAGCGACAAATCCCGGGTGGGCGGTCATGCCAAGCTCTTGCTTTACGCGTTGCCACATGTCCATATTCCCTTGAAGTGTCAGTTCTACTTAGGGGTTATCTTGTCTCTCTTCCTTCTCTTCAATTCCAAATCTGTCATTGTCGGCGCGAGTCGATGATACTTTCTTTCTTTTTTTTTTCGCTGGTTCATCCGCCATCTTATCTCTGATTGGTTATAATTATGCAGATGACCTAAGGTCGTATAGAATAGTTATGACGTCAGCTACCATCGCCTATCAGAAGCAATTTTGTTACGTGTCCCGTCAGAAGAGTCCGGTGGGCCTTTTTCGCTTTGAACCGACGAAAGAAAGCATTTGGTGGGACAATAGGGTGTTCACTGTCTAAATGGGTATATGTATACTGATTCCCAGTAAAATCTTTTTGCAAACTGAAGCCTTAAAAAAGGTCGGGCGTGCCCCTTTAAGGTATCCATCGACACGGTGATCTAATGACGTCAGTGGTCCCGAGAAAGAGAGGGCTGAACACTCCCATTTCACTCGGCAGGGTCAGAAGATTGCGCTTATGACTGCTTCTACTGTCTCACCATCTAGACTGGCCACTCTCCGACTTCAGAGGGTTTTAGGTTGCATGCGTGGCTGCTTGAAATTACCCCACTGGCTAGGTAAGTGGCGGCACATTTTGACTTGAGAGGACGTTTATCTCTGCTTGCAGAGAATGGGAGTTTACCATGGCTGAAGATAATCCCCACATAACATTGCTATGACAACAGTTGCTGCCCAATGCGCAAGAGGCCATCGGGCCAACGGCGGCCGACGTCGGCCTAATGGCCTTTTGCGCATTGGGCATCGCCTCAGTGGTTTTCA
This sequence comes from Semisulcospira habei, assembly GCA_036245525.1. NCBI lineage: Eukaryota > Metazoa > Mollusca > Gastropoda > Semisulcospiridae > Semisulcospira > Semisulcospira habei. Next base: position 186,500,770 of record BTPG01000005.1, read on the forward strand.
TGGGTCAGTGAAGTCACGTGATGATAGCAGCCTGTACTAGAGGCAGTAGTATCTGTAATCGCTTCTTCTCCATGACTAAGCCCAGACGACCGAGTTCCACCTTGGCGGGTGCCGATCACAATGTATATGCCCATGACCCTCTATCTCCACAGACAAACACCTGGTCGTTAACCCGTTCACTACTAATTTCAGTCTGCGTCGAGGGACAGTAAAGAGCCATACAATGGCTACAAAACGTAGACGCGAGTCTTCTGTGAGGAGTGTTGGTGACTACCGCCGCAGTAAGAGACAGATTCTCGTGAGCCCCTGTTGCACCAGCGAGAGACACAGATTTTCATGAGCCCCTGCTACCGCAGGGGCTCATGAGGATCTATGTCTCTGGCAGGTTCTCGAGCGGGGCTAGGAAATTGAAGCTGAGAGCCCGCCCAGACGGTGTTAGCCAAGGTTGAACCGCCTATCGAGGTCGCTCAGTAATCGATCAATTGACCGTGAAATTCGGATGCAGTACATCCAGCATGCACAGTGTCATCGGACCGACGTCATCTGTAGCTGTGCGGATTGACCAGTTGGGACCGCAGAGGTCGGTCTGTGTACCTATTGTACACTGGGTTTAATCCTATCCTCGCCGGTACGAAGTGACCGCCTTAGAGACCAACTGCTTGTAATGAGAAGCTTCCCGGCAGTGTTTATGCTGCACCTCACAAAGAAACACTGAAATGTGTGTAATCGATAGGTCGGAGGCACCTAGTCACTGTGTATGTGGACTGACGCGCGACTTTTAGGGTCCGTAACGCCAAACATCCGTAAAACTATCCAAATTAATAACTTAAGAAACGCCATTCAATAAACAGTTTTCAAAGTTATTTAATGAGCAACAAACACAGACACACTTACACACACACACACACACACACACACACACACACACACACACACACACACACACGCACGCACACATATGCTACACTTGCGGTATCACACAAGCACACTTTTAAAGTACCGTGCAATATGGCTTCCGCACACGGAGACACGGAAAGGAACATTTCGTCGAAATGAGCGCATTTCAGACATTTCTCCAACATTTCACCGTTTCACGAAATGCGAAACGGCACATTTCGAGCAATAGAACCTGTCTTTATTCCCGAAACATTTCGCCGAAACATTTCTACCCGCTGCCCAATCAGTGTCGTTCGCTCAGTCACGTGTTAATCTGACGTCATTCAAGCCAAAACACTCGAGATGTTGGGTAAAGCGACTATGGCGTGGAGTCAGCCTGGTCTATTCTGGCTAAAAACGCGTAATATGACGCACGATTATGTAAGAGTTAAGAGGGAGGATCATTTTCCAAATGGAATCTGTAAAGAATCATCACTAAAGTATCACAAAAATATGATTTTAGGTCAGTTTTCTGAACCCCACATTCATCCGCTTCCCGTCAAGCCGAGACGGCGACGGCAGCCTCAATTCACTCGAACCATCCCTGTTTATGCGGCATTCCAAAAGCTCTTAAGTTTATTCGATATGTTTGGAAATTCACTTGTATTGTGTAAGCAAAGGCCTACATGTCTTATATGTTTAATTGTAAGCGTCAGTAGTCAGAAATTGTATCCGATATTCACCGATACAAACCAGAGCATGTTCCTGTGAAGAGTTACTTCCTCTGTGCCAATCGAAATGAATTTTCACCGCGTAGTTTCTGCGTGTGCGGAGGAGGCATTTCGATGCACATCAAAAGCACACGTGTAATCGCACTTATTTATTCTGCGCAGCTGTTAGCTGCCTGTCAATTTATTTTTTAGTTGTTTCTCGCACTGAATGCGTTGTATTAATAGAACGGAGTGGAGTGGTTGTCATGGTACTTGATATAAAGACGACGCGTGCTGAACTGCCTGGATTGTCCTGTGTCTAAATGAACCATAACTAGACCTGCGTGTAGCATTTCGAAACCATCTGTTACAGAAGTGTATCTTAGAACAGTTAGGGCGGTAGTGGGCCTTTAACGTAGGCACCTATATACACACTTTCTGTAAAACTAACACACCAGTTTATACTTGTGCACGTCTCTAGACCCGTGAGGTCCAAAATCACAAATCACCACACATTTTACAAACATAAACAAACACAAATAAATTACTCTCGGGCACTCTTCAAACCAAACAAACATCGACTCCTGAATTCAGTGAATTGCTGAGAGCGCTACCAGAATAAATATTACTACGCAACGAATTGGGTTTCACAAATAGTGAGATTGACTGGCCACTCACGCACTCGGGCAACGTACATAATGAATAACCCCTTCACTGCCCGCAAAAAGTCAACACTACACAACTGCAAGAGGCATAGATCCTCATGAGCCCCCGCAATTGCGGGGGCTCATGAAGATCTATGCCTCTTGCTGGCCCTTTTTTCCAGTGTCTCCATGTTGCTTGGACGGCGGGGGTTTTTGGCGTTGAATTACCGCACATCTGAGAAACATTCTCTGCGGCCAATGGCGGGGAAACCGGGTCCTTGGACGGCGGGGGTTTTTGGCGTTGAATTACCGCACATCTGAGAAACATTCTCTGCGGCCAATGGCGGGGAAACCGGGTCCTTGGACGGCGGGGGTTTTTGGCGTTGAATTACCGCACATCTGAGAAACATTCTCTGCGGCCAATGGCGGGGAAACCGGGTCCTTGGACGGCGGGGTTTTTGGCGTTGAATTACCGCACATCTGAGAAACATTCTCTGCGGCCAATGGCGGGGAAACCGGGCTAATCTACTCACACTAAGTCATACAAATAATCGGTCATGTTACATATTCAAATTGGGCAGTTCAGGCAGTGCAAAGACCGGTGTTTGTCTGAAAACTTTTTGCCTTTTGAAAATTTGTATTAGGGGTGAATGTTGAAATTTGCTGGAAATTTCTGGTTAGATAAGAGGAGACATGTTTGGTGCTTTGATTCATACCATCCTGAGCTTATCCAGTGGACATTTGTGGGCCTATGTTGAGTTGCCGTCGACGTAGGGATTTGAGGGGCACGCTGATTTCAGCTGTGCTTGGGTGTGGGGTCAGGAATCAGGTTCATAGCCAAGAAATGAGACTGTCACCGGCCTCCGTAGTGGCCTAGCGCGTCGGACTGGCGGCCGGGAGATCCGGGTTCGAATCCCAACCGAGTCAAGGGCGGGACTTTCCTTGGTCGGCTCCAACCCAGAGCGGGTGTGCTATGGACCCAATGGGAAGGCTGATGCCACGCAGCATATCTGAGAAACATTCTCTGCGGCCAATGGCGGGGAAACCGGGTTAATCTTCACGGGTGCGACTTTGGGGGTGCTACCCGGGTTATGACTGGACGCATCGCAAGGTGTGGATGATTACACGGCTGGCACCGCAGGTGTCCGCAAGTCCGGGGGCCTGGTTAATACCAGGATATTTATGACAGGAAGCGTGGAATGTCACGCAGTCCCTAACTACATGGACCACCATGGATGGCATCATCATATCATCCTCATCATCAAGCAATAATGAAAAAAACGCTATTCCAGGTGCCTCTGACCCCTCAAGTCTCCGTCTCATGGTGACCTCAGCCCAGTCCGGCCTCTAGGAGCCCTAGGTGCGCAGTTGTCTTCGGCCAGACCCTGCTGCTGTGCGTGGAAGGACGTAGTGGTTGACTCCCCACCTCTGGGGGGAGCTCTCACTCGTCGACTCCGTGACTAGCAATGAATGTCGTAAGTAGGAAGACCACCGAAGTGACTCGGCAGTAGTGCGAAGTTTCCTCCGCAGGGAGTCCCCTACAGTAGCGGGGCCGGGGCCGGGAGTCTGGCTGGAACAACTGGCGGGCCTGGGTGAGCACACTGGGGTTGATGGGGGTGAGCGGCGTGGGAGGAAGACCTCTGAGGTCGACAAAGGAAACTTGGAAACAGCAAACTGAAAAAAAAAAAAAAAAAAAAAAAAAAAAAAAAATGAGACTGTCAATGTGCTAGTTTTTTTTTTTTTTTTTTTTTTTTTTTTTTTTTTTCGTATTTTGTGCATGGCAAACGTGCAGCTGGTGGGCGGTAGTGTTTTTTAGGGGACTGAAATATTAAGGGATGACTGGGACTGACTATGGCTAAGACTGAGACTGGACAGTCGGAAACGGCACTGTGTTACGTGGCCATCAGTCAAAGCTAGACACAGTTTTGGCCTCAGTGGCCGATGACACAGTTGTTTTGAGACTACAAAATGGGCCAACACTTTTAGCAAGAGACATAGATTCTCATGAGCCCCTGCAATTGCAGGGTCTTATGCGGATCTATGTCTTTTGAAACGGAAACGACTGAAAGTGTCCATCTGCTCTTAGAACTGACTACTCTACTCAGAATGTGGTCTATGGGAAGTAACTCCGTTTTGCTGGCTACTGACGTGGCCATTTTTGTGTTGCGTCCCCTTCGTTGCATGTTGTGGAGGTTTGTACGCATGGCGGTAGAAGTTGGCGAAGAGCAGAATAAGAATGATGGCGTAGGCTGTCGCCAAGAAGTTGAAGATCTTGGGGTAGGGGCAGTCTGTCAGCGTGTTGTACGTGCAGTGGGCTGAGATCAGCACAAACTGAACCTGCCGAGACAAAGTCGTATAAGCGTTAATTAATTAATTAATTAGTTAATTAATTAATTATAATTACAATACAAGTCTGGACAAGTCCATCAACTAATCACGTTATCTTTTCGCCGTTTGGTTTGTGCAGTTCCGCGATTTGATTTGCGTTGTATCAGTTCTATACAGGAACTATAGAGGAATCACCCTGCTGTCTGTCCCAGGCAAAGTCTTCAGCAGGATCCTACTCAACAGGATGAAGGACACGGTGGACCCCCAACTTCGAGATCAACAGGCGGGCTTCCGCAAGGACCGATCATGCACTGACCAGATCGCCACGCTGCGAATCATCCTGGAACAGTCGCTAGAGTGGAACTCGTCCCTCTACATCAACTTCCTTGATTATGAGAAGGCCTTCGACAGCGTCAACAGAGCCACCTTGTGGAAGTTGCTGAGACACTATGGAGTACCTGAAAAGCTCACTAACATCATCAGGAACTCCTACGAGGGACTGACCTGCAGAGTGATCTGTGGAAACCAGCTCACCCACGCCTTCCAAGTCCGGACAGGGGTGAGACAGGGGTGTTTGCTGTCACCGTTCCTGTTCCTTCTGGCCATCGACTGGGTCATGACGACATCCACAGCACAGAAGCGAAATGGCATCCAATGGACACTTTGGACCCAACTGGACGACCTGGACTTTGCAGATGACCTAGCCCTGCTCTCACACACCCAACAACAAATGCAAGAAAAGACAAACGCAGTGGCAGTGAACTCCGCAAGGCTAGGCCTGAACATCCACCGTGGAAAGAGCAAGGTGCTGAAAGTCAACGCTGCCAGTGGAACGCCCATCACACTGGAAGGCGAGGCGCTAGAAGAGGTGGAGAGCTTCACCTACCTCGGCAGCATAGTCGACATGAAGGGTGGGACGGATGCTGACGTGAGGACCAGGATAGGCAAGGCCAGGGCAGCATTTCTCCAGCTAAAGAACGTCTGGACTTCAAGAGATCTGTCAGTCAACACCAAGATCCGACTGTTCAACACCAATGTGAAACCAGTACTCCTCTATGGAACAGAGACCTGGAGGACCACAGTGTCGACCACCAAGAAAATACAGACGTTCATCAACAACAGTCTGAGAAGGCTCCTCGGGATATGCTGGCCGGACAAAATCAGCAACGAGGAATTGTGGCAGCGGACAAAGCAGAAGCCTGCAGAAGTGGAGCTTCAACAACGCCGCTGGAGATGGATAGGTCACACACTACGCAAGCCAGCAACCAACACCACAAAGCAAGCCCTAAGATGGAACCCACAGGGAAAAAGGAAGAGAGGTCGGCCACGAAACACCTGGCGACGTGACCTGGAGACAGATGCCAAGAAGATGGGCCACACCTGGGGACAGCTGGAGAGACTCGCCCAGGACAGAGACGGCTGGAGGGACCTTGTCGGCGGCCTATGCCCCAGGGGGGGTGATGGGCGTAAGTAAGTATCAGTTCTGTTGTTGCTGTTCGGGGACTTTTTCAATGCGCAAAAGGCCATCGGGCCGACGTCGGCCCGATAGCCTTTTGCGCATTGGGTTGCTGATGTTTTGATCCCATTCACCTGTTTTACTTTGCTGGTACTAATACGTACGCATATGTTAAAACAGGGCGATCACTCCTCCGTCGTCAGCCCAGCTCACGATGAAGAAGTCATCGCCCTTCTTCTACAGGATGGTAGGGACGGCCACGGAACACAGTGCCGTTTCCGTACTGTCCAGTCTCTTAGCCATAGTCATTCCCTAATATTTCAATCCCCTAAAAAAACACTACCGCCCACCAGCTGCACATTTGCCATGCACAAAATAACAATAAAAACAGCACATTGACAGTCTCATTTCTTGGCTATGAACCTGATTCCTTACCAACCCCACACCCAAGCTCAGCTGAAATCACCGTGCCCCTCAAATCACTACGTCAAAGGCAACTCAACATAGACCCACAATTGTCCACTGGATAAGCTCAGGATGGTATGAATCAAAGCACCAAACATGTCTCCTCTCATCTAACCAAACATTTCCAGCAAATTCTAACATTCAGCCCTACTACAAATTTTCAAACAAGGCAAAAATTATTTTTAAAAACACCGGTCCTTGCAATGCCTGAACTGGCCAAATTTGACTATGTAATATGACCATAAATTATATTATGACACAACACATCAGTGTGATCATCTCCCTTATTTCTGTACTGCCGACATACTTTAGTATGTATGCATTGTTGTTTAGTTCATTGTAAAAGTGGTGTGTTCGGGTATTGTGTTGTGTTTGTTATGTGCATGTCGTTGTATTTTTATTTTTGTGTACAGATTGTAAAGCCCTTAGAGCTTTTGATTAAGATTAACTCGTTCTACCCCAACACCGAAATCCCCAAATTTTGCCGTTCTCCTCTGCGGACTGCATTGCAGTGCAGGACACAGATCGACCATGATAGTTCAAGGGTGATGCCAGAATAGCTTGGCGCCCATAGGCGCCAAGCTATTCTGGCATCACCCTTGAACTATCATCGTCGATCAATATCTTGCTGTGGTGTGTCTGGGGTAGAATGAGTTAAGCGATATATAAATCCTCATTATTATTATCATTACTAACTTGGCCACAACAACTTATACTTACGATTTGAAACTTGGTGAGGTATTTTTTCCACCAGAGGTATTTGTATACACTGGGTCCCAGAGCCGCCAGCCCATAGTACGAGTACATCACCACGTGAACACTTGAATTCAAGAGGGTGTTGAAAAATGCTGTTAACAAAAGAATGACACGTTTGTCTGTATAATTGTGGACCTTCGCCATCACCATCAAGTGAAAATGTTACCTAGTCCGTCCCTTTCCTTCTTTATGACCATCAAAGAATCAGCGAGAGAAAGAAACAATTAGCCTGAGCCTGTTCAGTAACTGAAGCGGCGGAGGTGAACCCACGACCCGGAAATGAAAGAGACATAGATCCTCATGAGCCCCACAGTTGCGGGGACTCATGAGGATCTATGCCTGTACCAGCCATACCCCACGTGATGTATACCTTGTCCCCCGGGTGTGTAAGCCGTGCCAAACCACCAGAAGAAGATGATGGTGGAGTGATGCCACACGTGCAGGACGGTGATTTGGTTTGTCTTCTTCCGCAGGATAAAAAAGACCTGCAAATAGTGCGTAGTCACAGTGAAGGACTTGTGGTCAAATAGAAATGCTCGAATGGTCTGACTCTGGTCTTTCTAAGATAGAAATGCTCGTCTGGTCTGACTCTGGTCTTTCTAAGATAGAAATGTACAGACCAGCCTAGGTTTACGCGCCGCGGCGGGTTACCGCGGTATCGGATATAACGTGCATGTCTCGGTCTGGCTCCCACGGTCATGCCTGGTGAGCAAAAGGCTCTCGGGCCGATGTCAGCGTTAGCTAAGGCTGACGTCGGCAAACGGACATTTTGCTTGTTGTTTTGTTTTGTTCCCTACACGCAACATGTCACGATGAAGCCAATATGGTGGTCTGGCTTGAGAGTCTGGTTGCTGTGGGGACGTTAGGCAATGTATAACCAACCAACCGACTTAGTGGCTACCAAGTAAATCGATATACTAAGGCTGACCTTATCGGTAAACAATGCATCAAAGTGGAGGAGTTCCTTGTTTTGTTTGTTTGTTGGTTTGTTTGTTTGTTTGTTTGTTGGTTTGTTTGTTTGTTGGTTTATTTGTTTGTTGGTTTGTTTGTTGTTTTTAATATAAAGAGTGTGCGTGCAATATTTAAAAATTCCAAATCAGATTTTTTATTAAATGAAAGAAATTGCAATGAATCCTATTTTACATCTGGATTTAGAAAGTGTAGCAGAAGGCGGGGGTGGAAGTTGGAACGGACTTCGGGAAGAGGGTGGTAGGGGTGGGGTGGGGGAGGGGGGGGGGTAGATGTGCTGACTTGACAAATTCCTTACCGTGTCTGCTATTTCGACGTACTTGGACACATAATACAGCCATGTTACCCTCAGCATCTGGAAAGAAATCGGTGAGTGAAAAAATATATAATGAACGTTTGAAATAAACCTGAAGCATAACGTGCAGTACACATGTTAGATTGAAGCGCTTTGTTGCCGGTATTCAAAGCCACAGTGACAAAGCCCCAGACGCTGTTCAGGAACATGGACGGCGGTGCCATCAAAGTAGTGGCCATCAAGAGACATAGATCATCATGAGCCCCCGCATCTGCGGGGGCTCATGAGGATCTATGTCTCTTGCAGCTGGATCGTGTTCTCTGGATCGTGTTTTCTGCTTTTTGTTTTGCTTTTTTTTGGGGGGGTCAGTTTACGGCTTGAAAAAAGACAAGCAGTGCAGGGCAGAGGAACTGGAAATCGCACGTTTTGTTCACACCGTCCCATAAAATTATTGTTTTCGAAAGCAGCAATTGTACAAATAAACCTAACGAGTACACCAAAGAAGGGATGTAAATAAGGCCACTTCTTGCCAGCTTGTGTTGCACGGCCGGCTCATGAGAATCTATACCTGTTGCATACAGAGTAGACTGGTGTCATCAACACTGGATGTCTCCCGGCCTCGATTCGCTCACGCTGATCAGCGGTAACGAATCGAGAGAAACATCCAGTGTGGCTGGTACTTTGCTGTTTGTGTGAACGTTTTGCCTTTTCTGGCCTGCTTCTGATGACCGCATATAATATTATATTATATTAATAATAACTTATGTCGGGCTGCACGCCGTGATGTCTCACCCGCATGGCTGGGGGGCTGTAGGAATAGTCCACCACCTGACACTGTAGACTGTAGTCCGCCTCTACCGCCGCCATCAGAAACTGCGCAAACACAAAGCACCCAGTGTAACAAGGCACCCAGTGTAACAAAATAGTTTAAAACGCGCCCGCCTCAGTCCGGAAATACCTGTATTAAGTTAAATAGTTGCAAGCCTAACATTTCCAGTCAACAGTATGAAGAATTGTCAGTACTCAAACCAAGGGGAATCACAGCGCTGGACAGACAACAGTTAGATCCCCTGCCCCCGCCTATCAGGCACCCAATCGCCAGCCCACAGAGAAATACGCAGGTATAGAATAAGACAATCATTTCCATTCCTAAAAAGAATGGACCAGGTCTCTTATATAACCCATGTCTTTCTCCGGAACTTAGGAAGTAGGCAGGAGAAACATACATACACAAACATGAAGGTGCGCTACTATATGTGGTCGGGTAAATACCCTGATTTCCCACAGTAGATGCACAGAACATTACACAACAATGTAACGATACAAATTTTGCCTCGAGTTATACATGATACTCACAAACCAGATAGGTGAGGCTAGCGCTGGCAGAATTGTCAGTACTCAAACCAAGGGGAATCACAGCGCTGGACAGACAACAGTTAGATCCCCTGCCCCCGCCTATCAGGCACCCAATCGCCAGCCCACAGAGAAATACGCAGGTATAGAATAAGACAATCATTTCCATTCCTAAAAAGAATGGATCAGGTCTCTTATATAACCCATGTCTTTCTCCGGAACTTAGGAAGTAGGCAGGAGAAACATACATACACAAACATGAAGGTGCGCTACTATATGTGGTCGGGTAAATACCCTGATTTCCCACAGTAGATGCACAGAACATTACACAACAATGTAACGATACAAATTTTGCCTCGAGTTATACATGATACTCACAAACCAGATAGGTGAGGCTAGCGCTGGCAGAATTGTCAGTACTCAAACCAAGGGGAATCACAGCGCTGGACAGACAACAGTTAGATCCCCTGCCCCCGCCTATCAGGCACCCAATCGCCAGCCCACAGAGAAATACGCAGGTATAGAATAAGAAAATCATTTCCATTCCTAAAAAGAATGGATCAGGTCTCTTATATAACCCATGTCTTTCTCCGGAACTTAGGAAGTAGGCAGGAGAAACATACATACACAAACATGAAGGTGCGCTACTATATGTGGTCGGGTAAATACCCTGATTTCCCACAGTATTTCTCTGTGGGCTGGCGATTGGGTGCCTGATAGGCGGGGGCAGGGGATCTAACTGTTGTCTGTCCAGCGCTGTGATTCCCCTTGGTTTGAGTACTGACAATTCTGCCAGCGCTAGCCTCACCTATCTGGTTTGTGAGTATCATGTATAACTCGAGGCAAAATTTGTATCGTTACATTGTTGTGTAATGTTCTGTGCATCTACTGTGGGAAATCAGGGTATTTACCCGACCACATATAGTAGCGCACCTTCATGTTTGTGTATGTATGTTTCTCCTGCCTACTTCCTAAGTTCCGGAGAAAGACATGGGTTATATAAGAGACCTGATCCATTCTTTTTAGGAATGGAAATGATTGTCTTATTCTATACCTGCGTATTTCTCTGTGGGCTGGCGATTGGGTGCCTGATAGGCGGGGGCAGGGGATCTAACTGTTGTCTGTCCAGCGCTGTGATTCCCCTTGGTTTGAGTACTGACAATTCTGCCAGCGCTAGCCTCACCTATCTGGTTTGTGAGTATCATGTATAACTCGAGGCAAAATTTGTATCGTTACATTGTTGTGTAATGTTCTGTGCATCTACTGTGGGAAATCAGGGTATTTACCCGACCACATATAGTAGCGCACCTTCATGTTTGTGTATGTATGTTTCTCCTGCCTACTTCCTAAGTTCCGGAGAAAGACATGGGTTATATAAGAGACCTGATCCATTCTTTTTAGGAATGGAAATGATTGTCTTATTCTATACCTGCGTATTTCTCTGTGGGCTGGCGATTGGGTGCCTGATAGGCGGGGGCAGGGGATCTAACTGTTGTCTGTCCAGCGCTGTGATTCCCCTTGGTTTGAGTACTGACAATTCTGCCAGCGCTAGCCTCACCTATCTGGTTTGTGAGTATCATGTATAACTCGAGGCAAAATTTGTATCGTTACATTGTTGTGTAATGTTCTGTGCATCTACTGTGGGAAATCAGGGTATTTACCCGACCACATATAGTAGCGCACCTTCATGTTTGTGTATGTATGTTTCTCCTGCCTACTTCCTAAGTTCCGGAGAAAGACATGGGTTATATAAGAGACCTGATCCATTCTTTTTAGGAATGGAAATGATTGTCTTATTCTATACCTGCGTATTTCTCTGTGGGCTGGCGATTGGGTGCCTGATAGGCGGGGGCAGGGGATCTAACTGTTGTCTGTCCAGCGCTGTGATTCCCCTTGGTTTGAGTACTGACAATTCTGCCAGCGCTAGCCTCACCTATCTGGTTTGTGAGTATCATGTATAACTCGAGGCAAAATTTGTATCGTTACATTGTTGTGTAATGTTCTGTGCATCTACTGTGGGAAATCAGGGTATTTACCCGACCACATATAGTAGCGCACCTTCATGTTTGTGTATGTATGTTTCTCCTGCCTACTTCCTAAGTTCCGGAGAAAGACATGGGTTATATAAGAGACCTGATCCATTCGTTTTAGGAATGGAAATGATTGTCTTATTCTATACCTGCGTATTTCTCAGTGGGCTGGCGATTGGGTGCCTGATAGGCGGGGGCAGGGGATCTAACTGTTGTCTGTCCAGCGCTGTGATTCCCCTTGGTTTGAGTACTAACAGTATGAAGGTTTTGTGGGGTTTTTTCCCGGGATGTACCCCCGGACAAAATCTTCAGTTTTCTGAGAGAGTGTAATATTTTTAATAAGATTTGAGCATTCATAGACTAAGTTAATTCTATTATTTTGACATTTTTGAGAGTCTGTAGACGTTTCCTTTAAAGACCTGTACGACATTTTAGCAATAAATATTTTAAAGATATTTTATATCTTTAAGTCCGGCTGGCCAGATTTTACCCCCCCCCCCCCCCCCCCACCCGGGTCTGCCCTGGGGGACTTGGGTGGGGTTAACTACTTTTTAGTTCCCAGGGTCACCCTGATCAGCCCCACAGGGTGGGTTTTCCTCTCTATTCTGGGGCATGTGTTTCTGTCTACCCGTGGTCCATTCACCTGTATTTTCCTTTTTTAAACTCTCCCTACTCTCTGCGCTGCCTGTAGCTCTTGATATTGGATGTGTGTTGCTGAATGGTCTTAGCTTTATTTAGGCCCCATGTCGTAGGTTTATTTAACGTATTGGACCGGCTGGCGACATGCATTCAATATTCTGTTTAGTTTAGTTTTTTTTCACAAGCAGTGCAGGCACGTCCTGAGAAAGCCTTGTTGCTGTCGGGACGTTAAGCAATATACAATCAATCAATCAGATTTTACACATCCCGCCGTGATATGGTCTTAGGCGCCTGCTCGGCGTTAAACCCAAATAACTAACTACCTAACCCAGTGACCAGTACCACCCAGAGGCGTCGCAACGGCGGGAACCGGGATAGGGTGGGTAGACCACTGCCCCCCTCCCCCCCACCCCCTTCCACCCAAAACACATACACTCCTACCCAAAATTAATATGTAGGGGGAAAGGGCAGTGTATCCCCTGCGCCCCGCCCCTACCCCCTCCAGATATTTTAAAAGTTCTATTGGAGAGTAAATTATAAAATTGTATATTTCTTTATTTCTTATTGATTTATTTTTATTCTTCTTGTTCTCCTTTTTTTTTATTCTTATGAAGTCGGACTGTACACTTCCCACTCTTCTCCCCCCCCCCCTTTCTGCCCCCTCTCCGGCTTCCCTTCTCCCCCCCCCCGCCCCCTTCTGCCCCCTCTCCGGCTTCCCTTCTCCCCCCCCCCCTTTCTGCCCCCTCTCCGGCTTCCCTTCCCCCCTTCTGCCCCCTCTCCGGTTTCCCTTCTCCCCCCCCCCCTTTCTGCCCCCTCTCCGGCTTCCCTTCTCTCCCCCCCCCCCTTCTGCCCCCTCATCGGCTTCCCTTCTCCCCCCCCCCTTTCTGCCTCCTCTCCGGCTTCCCTTCTCTCCCCCCCCTTCTGCCCCCTCTCCGGCTTCCTTTCTCTCCCCCCCCCCCTTCTGCCCCCTCTCCGGCTTTCCTTCTCCCCCCCCCCCCACTTCTGCCCCCTCTCCGGCTTCCCTCACCTCCCCCCCAAAAAAAACACCTTCCCATCTCCATCCACCCCCTTAGTTGTTTGGTCTATGGAAGGTCGGGTTGTGCTGAGTTGGTGCAGAGGAAGGGAGCAAAACGGTGTCTTGCGTGCGTTTGTCCAGAGCGGAGTAATTCCCCTTGGTGTGTAGACCAACCAGCAATCGGTCACAGGGCCGACGTCGGCCCGATGGTATTTTGCTTCGTGGGCGCAGGTGTACTCACCTCATACGCCATATACGCAGACAGAAACACGAGGAAAAAGTTGTAGACAAAGAGCGTCCACTTGAGATTGAGGGCTGGTCTGTCCTTCATCAACGCAGGACCGAACTTTACCATGGCGACGTACATCACCATGGTGACCACAGGAATCATGGGAGTGATCATCATCGGCCACGTTCGTGATCTCTCGTCTGAAATATTTCGGCCAAATTTTTTTAAATAAAATGAAGTGTACATGATTCAAAAGAGTGCCACTAACTGAACATAGAACCATTTAATCAAACACGCGGGTGTATGCCCTCTTACCAACGGGTCATGCAGTAGTCACAACAAGGAGACAACAAGTAACGCTCATGATTTTCACTCGTTCAGTGCCGAGACAATTTGAATTTCAACACACCCTACTGCAAGATGTATAGATCCTCGTGAGCGGGGCTGATGCGGATCTACGCCTCTTGCTGATACCGCTTTGAATCCATGTTGTTAGGAGAGAGAGAGAGAGAGAGAGAGAGAGAGAGAGAGAGAGAGAGAGAGAGAGAGAGAGAGAGAGAGAGAGAGAGAGAGAGAGAGAGAGAGAGAGAGAGAGAGAGAGAGAGAGAGAGAGAGAGAGAAAGAGAGAGAGAGAGAGAGAGAGAGAGAGAGAGAGAGAGAGAGAGAGAGAGAGAGAGAGAGAGAGAGAGAGAGAGAGAGAGAATGAATGAATGATACTTTATTTCTCAAGGATGGAAACAATAGGCGCACAGGCCTCTTTTCATGTTTGTCCTTGCTAAACTACAACATTAAAAGCAACATTAAAACAATATGTTAACAGCACAAAACAAGCGGCTACACCCACAGGTCACTTGTGTTACATTCCGATACAAATTCCAAAGTCGCTGAAGATTACACACATACACAGCAAAATGACAGGGTCTTGGGGGGGGGGGAGGGGGGGGGGGGCGATGTAAAGCGTGTTTATAGAAAGCGACTGCACGCTTATGATACAGTTACTTACGCATGTGTAGGAATTTAGTGAGCAGGCAAAACACCACGATAAAGAGAGATATTATGTAAAAGCTAACAAGTGCAAAACGGAGGACCACAGGAAATCATTGACATGACATTTTTGGTATTATTATTTTCGTTTCTTTCAAGTTTGCTCAGAGATGTATTTAAAAGCTTTCGTCCTAAACAATGGAAGATGTCTCGTTTGCTGTATATGTGGAGGAAGCGAGTTCCATAAATAAGCACCCGCGTAAGAAAGGCTGGATTTAAACAAGTCAATTCGGGGCCGTTCAATGACGAGACTGTTCCTCAAAGTGCTGTAAACCCTTTCGCTCTCAGTGAAAAGCTTAGCCAGGTAGAGGGGGGGGGGGGGCTTTCCCGTTCAGTGCTTTGTGCATAACACGCACTTATTAAACGTAAGGTGTTGATGTAAAGGAAGGAGCCCTGTTGCCTGAAGCTTTTCCTCCAAAGTTAGAGAGGGGATTGGGAGGATCAGTTTAACTGCGCGATTGTATAGAGAATTAATCCGCTTAAGGTTAGCCTTACTACAGCCGTCCCAAATAGTAGATGCGTAGTCAATGTGAGGTTTAATGTAGGAGTTGAAAAATAGCTTTAGTGTCTTAGTATCAATGATAGATTTTAATCTTGACAGTAAAAATAGCTTCTTTGATAATGTTTTCCCTAGTTGTGCTAGATGGGGCAACCAGCACAGTTGGTCATCAACAATTACCCCGAGGAGGCGATATTCCTTGACTTGCTCAATGGGAACTGAATCAAAGAGAGGTTAAGTGAATGGGGGCGGAGCTGATGCTTTTGGCGTGTTGTGATTAGCATGCTTTTCGTTTTGGATGGATTTACAAGCATTTGATTATTTTTGCACCACAGTGAGACCTCCTGAAGACTAAGCTGAAGATTGCTTGATATTTCAGGTACAGTTTTCCCGCCAGCGTGAATAGTTGAATCATCGGCAAACATGTCACATTCGGTATTTGCCAGATTGGATATATGAAGTGGAAGATCATTTATAAACAAACATAAAAGTAAGGGTCCTAGTATGGATCCCTGGGGCACGCCATACTCAACACGCTTTTCAGAAGAGAAGGTAGCATTGATGTGCACAGTTTGAATTCTCCCTATGATATATGAACGAAAGAATGAGAGTGTCCCTGGGCTGTTATTGTTAAAGTAGCAGTCTAGTTTCTCTAATAAAATTTCGTGGTTTATAAGGTCGAACGCCTTTTTTAGGTCTAGAAAGACAGCACCAGACATTTTGTTTCTGTTGATGTTGAGCAGCCAAGTGTCAATCATACGAACCAAGGCAGTGTGACACGAAAGTTTAGGGCGAAAACCAGATTGATATTTATTCAGGAGAGACTTTTCTTCCAGGAATTCGAGAAGATGTTTGTGTACATGCTTCTCAATAGGCTTCGATAGAACAGATAATGTGGATATAGGCCGAAAAATATTTGAGAGAGAGAGAGAGAGAGAGAGAGAGAGAGAGAGAGAGAGAGAGAGAGAGAGAGAGAGAGAGAGAGAGAGTGACTGACTGACTGACTGAAACTTTATTTATCAAGGATTGAGATATTAGGCGCACAGGCCTTTCTTCCAATCTGTCCTTGCTACATCTACTGACATATAATAACAGGCAAAGCTACATTACACTCACAAACAACATCGAAAGTAATGCGAATTACGACAACACTACAAACTGCAACAATGATTTAACAAAACACACAGGTACCCATACGAAGATGTTTGCACGTGTCATAATATCCGTTTGCGGGAGCCCTCCCCAGACACTCCCACCCGGGGGGCACGCCACAAATATACTTTCACTCGAATGACATACTAAGCACATCGTTTGAATAAACTGTGCACCGGCACTGCATCCCCTGACCATTGATTGATTGATTGTACATTGCTTAACGTCCCGACAGCAACAAGGCTTTCTCAGGACGTAACATCCCCTGACCAGGCCTATACGGGAAGCACCCCCACAAACGGCACGTGAACGCAAATGGTATAATAAAAATAATAGTTGCATAAAAAGAAATAAAAATATATTATGTTTAGACAACACGAGATAATTAAATTTACGTTGCCTTGGATAAGTGCTTGTACAGTTTTGCTTTAAAAGCAGCTAGGGAATTAACTTGTTGTAGATGCAGAGGAATAGAATTCCACAGGAAACCACCTGAGTATGACAAACTGGATTTATACAAATCAATGCGGGGCCGTTTTATGCTCAGGTTGCTCCGAGAGGTGCTGTATCTCTT
Organism: Semisulcospira habei; assembly: GCA_036245525.1. Lineage (NCBI taxonomy): Eukaryota > Metazoa > Mollusca > Gastropoda > Semisulcospiridae > Semisulcospira > Semisulcospira habei. The sequence goes on from BTPG01000005.1 coordinate 186,517,804, forward strand.
CTCAGTAAGAGTAAAAAGTTCCGATAAGTAGCCGGGGGCCTTACCCTTAAGAGCTTTGTGCACTAGTACGCACTTGTTAAATACTAAGTGTTTGTCAAGAGGAAGGAGTCCAGCTGGCTCGAGCCTCGCCTCAGTGGGTAGAGATGAGCTAGGAATAATGAGTTTGGCTGCTCTTCTGTATAGCGAATTTATTTTCTTAAACTGAACCTCGCTACAGCCATCCCAAACTGTTGAGGCATAATCAAAGTGGGGCTTGATGTATCCATTGAAAAATAGTTTACGCGTGTTCAGATTAATGACCGCTTTCAGTTTAGACAGTAAAAATAATTTCTTTGAAATTGTCTTTCCGATGTGTATGAGATGAGGCTGCCAACTAAGTTGGTTATCTACAACTACCCCTAGTAAACGGTGCTGCTGTACTTACTCTATGGGGACAGCTTCAAATGAGAGGTTTAGAGGCGCGGGTTGCAGCTGATGTTTCTGACGTGTTGTGACTAACATGCTTTTTGTTTTAGTTGGATTGACTATCATTCTATTTCTACTGCACCATTTAGAGACTTCTTGTAGGCTCTGCTGGAGGCTGTTGGTTATGTCAGCTACAGTTTTACCGGATGCATGTAGCGTCGAATCGTCAGCAAACATGTCACACTCGGCACTAGCACATGTGATGTGTAGTGGTAAATCATTAATAAAGATACAAAATAACAATGGGCCCAGAACCGAACCCTGAGGAACACCAAGCTCTACCTTACCCTCTGTGGAATAGTTACCATTTACATAGACAGCTTGTGTTCTCGCAGAAAGATAAGAGTTAAAGAATGAAAGGGCTGACGGGCTGTTGTTGTTGAAATAAACATTAAGTTTCCTCAGCAAGATTTCATGATTTATCAGATCGAACGCTTTTTTCAGGTCCAAGAATACCGTGCCAGTCATTTTGTTATTGTTGATGTTATCTAGCCATGAATCAACCATACGTACTAATGCTGAATGGCATGAGTGTTTGGGTCTAAAACCGGACTGGAACTTACTTAACAAAGACCGTTCTTCGAGGTACTGGAGGAGATGCTTTTGAATATGCTTCTCAATTGGCTTTGATAAAACAGACAGAAGAAAAATGGGTCGAAGGTCATTTACATCAGTTATATCTTTGGTCTTGCGTATAGGAACAACTTTTGCTTTTTTAAACGCCACAGAAAAAGTATTATACTGTATACATAAGTTAAAAATGTAAGTGAGGGGTTCAACAATATAAGGCATTGATATGTGGAGTATATAACCATTTATACCGTCCACACCAGCAGATGTCTTGTTCTTAAGGCACGTAATATAACGCCCGACTTCAAGATAAATGAGAGAGAGAGAGAGAGAGAGAGAGAGAGAGAGAGAGAGAGAGAGGAGAGAGAGAGAGAGAGAGAGAGAGAGAGAGAGAGAGAGAGAGAGAGAGAGAGAGAGAGAGAGAGAGAGAGAGAGAGAGAGAGAGAGAGAGAGAGAGAGAGAGAGAGAGAGAGAGAGAGAGAGAGAGAGAATCAATGAATCCGCCAATGAATCAATGAATCTTTATTTTACAACGGTAAAGATATTAACAATGCCGGCCAGAGGCAATGCCATTTTTCAAATCTGCCGTTGTTACATCTACAGACAAACACAACAATTACATTACATGACCAACGCCTACGGGTGTGTTGGGGGAGGGGGAGCAGAGAGAGAGGGAGAGAGAGAGAGAGAGAGAGAGAGAGAGAGAGAGAGAGAGAGAGAGAGAGAGAGAGAGAGAGAGAGAGAGAGAGAGAGAGAGAGAGAGAGAGAGAGAGAGAGAGAGAGAGAGAGAGAGAGAGAGAGAGAGAGAAACGTCTCGTATTCATCTTGTAATGTGCTCAGAAACGAAAACTTTTATTTAAATGCAAAATAACAACACTTGTCAACTTGACCTCGATGGTATGTTTAACTCAAACGAGACATCCCACGCCACGCATCCGAATGCAACACGTCTCGAATGTGTTAACTCATTAAGCGCCGACACACTACAGCAGGACAGCGGAGATCAGTCAGATAAGTTCAAGGGAGGTGCCAGAATAGCTGTAACTGACAAAGTTGCCCTTGGTCGATCAAACAAGTGTTCAGAGAAAACCTTGACATATTTGACATCATTTACCTGTTACCTGCTAACGCATTATAAACATCACAAGCACTATGTACACCGCCACCGATAGCAAGTTAATTCACAATGAATTCATTTATTCCGATAATTAATCAGTTATTTATATGAATGCAGCGTGTTTCCAATGCGTTAACCCATTTACGCGCAACAGCAGGAGATGGATCGACCATGCTCATTCAAGGGTAGTGCCAGATTAGCTTGGCGCCTGATGGCGCCAAGCTAATCTGGCACTACCCTTGAATTAGCGCGGTCGATCCATCTCCTCCAGCTGGTACATAGTGGTTATGTGACACCTTCAAAATTTAGGACTGAAATGCTGTCGTGGGGGGTTAAGTTAGTTAAACTACACTCTTAGAAAGCAACACACCTGTCAGGTCTAACGCTCTATCGTATCCGCGTTTCAGCTGGCTCAGCAGATCCATCTCCTCCAACACCTTCAGCAGATCCATCTCCAACACCTTCAGATCGCGGGGCAGAAATGGCAATTGCAAACAGGTTTTTTTTTTTTTTTTTTTTTTACAAAATGAAACGAGTCTAGAGCAACTAGAGAACGTAAGTCTGATTCGTCCCAGAGAGAACTTTGCCAGCCCTAGGCCTGCACCGAGACTCGGTTTCTAAGTTGATATTGACTGACGACAAGCGGCCGCTGGCCCCGGGCAATTACTGTCTGCTTAGGCAGCGTGTCTGTCACTAAAATCCATAGAGGCAAGCGTTTTATGGAGGGAGTGGGTGGAGAACGGGGAAGGGGGGGGGGAGGGGGAAGGGCCGGGGGGGGGGGGAGGTGTTAGTTGGTTGGTTAGTTCGGGTTTAACGTCCACAGCACCGAGGTGATCATGGACGGCCCTGACGGGCGGGTTATGGGGGACACTTTGTTCCCTGCCACTTTGTTCATTCGGTGACCGCGAAGCCACAACTGCCAAAGGAGCATTGCCTATGGAGTACGACCTGAACACTGATCAACTCAGGCACACTGCAACTGTGCCACTTTGATTTACCAGGACCTTTCAACGGACATGCTATTGAACAAATCCGTTTTTTTTCCCCTGGACTGTGAGTCCAGCTACCGGGGCCGAGCCGGGATTCGAATCCACGACCCGGCGATTCCCTTCGCTCTCCTGCTCCGACGTTTAACCGCCTGAGCTATTTCGGACTCTCGGGGGGGGGGGGGGGGGGGAGGTGTGTGGGAGGGAGCTTTGTAGGTGTCTCGACAACACAGCGACTGATCGTTGCTGTCTAGTGTATCGATCCGTGCTTATAAACTTTAGTGTGACTTTTTTACCAGTTCAATGCCGAGAACATGTGAACACTGCCCAACTGCAAGTGGTATAGATCCTCAAGAGCCCCCGCAGTCACCTGGGCTCATGAGGATCTAGGCCTCTCGCTGAAACCACTTTGTATTCACGATCCTTTGACGCCTGGGGATCTGTGATTATGACTCTACCGTGATTCCTCACAGGCAGTCCGCGTGCACTGGACGTGAAGGGGTTAGTCCTGCGCTGGTCTATAATTTTGGACCGTAAGTCTTTCATATCTAGACCTGTGTATGAATGGCGCTGATTAATAACATATTAACCGCTTCCCTGCCACTTTGTTCATTCGGTGACCGCGAAGCCACAACTGCGAAAGGAGCATTGATACAAACAAACTGGTCTCAACAAGAGACATAGATCCTCATGAGCCCCCGCAGCCGCGGCAGTCTTTTGCAGTTGTGTGTCGGCAGTGAACAGGTTAGGAGACTTTTAAAGCAGCAGGGTCCAAACTCACAGACCAGCACAATAATGTGCACGTATAGACGTGATTATGATCTGAATGAGAGACACGACCTGGGCAATTGGCTATTTAAAAGAAGGAATCTTGGGCGTAAAAGCAAAGTACACAGTCACGCCACGCCTTGCAAGTGCAAATTTAAAAGGGGACTTCCAGCTCTCGCTGATTTCGTCCAGGGGGGTGGGCCAGGGGGTTGGTGGGGGGTGGTGGTGTCGGTCTAACTCAGTGTCTGTCACGCCACGCCTTTGCTGAGGCGTACTTTATTACCTTTCCCAAAACACCCCACTATCCCCCCACCACTCCCCCCTCCCCCCACCCCTCCCTGCCTAAAACCACCCGTGCAAAGCACACGCTCGGGCCGCACGTTGACTGAGGCAAGCACGCTGCATCACTCCACCCCTGATATTGGAATCTTCGTGACTGTTGAACTCTTTGCATTCCATTCCAACATTACTTGGCGTTAGTGAGACGATAATAAATGTCTATGATTTCGCGCCTCTCACGCGTGTACACCGTTACGTCCAATTTTACAGACCAGATAATTATTAACACTTCTTTGTCAGTGGTTGCAAAATTTTGTTGTTCGTGCGAAGTATTTGCTAAAATCCAACGCCGACAGCTCCAACCGTTCAAGGGACGTGGGTAAAAAGTGGTTTCAGCATGAGGTATGGGTCCCTATGAGCACCCGCAACTGCGGGGGCCCATGAAGATCTATGCCTCCAGCAGCTGGGTGGGGGTGAGGTGGTTATTCTCGGCAGTCCAAGGGTCCACGCGCTTCCAGCACTGACTGCAAGTTAGGGTTCCAGTGCGCAAACGGCCATCGGGCCGACGTCGGCCGCCGTTACAGCCGCATGGCCTTTGCGCACTGGGGTGTCACTGTAGGCGGTTAGTGGCTGAAAAGAGCCAAACGGGTGTGAATAGTAATGTTTTATACACAGCCGTGTACGAATGTGGAGACACTTCCTACTAGGCGCCCCCACACCCACCCACCCACCCACCCCCCACCCCCCAACACACACACACACACGCGCGCGTGGTGAGCAAAAGAGTCTGGGACAGACGGTTGGCCGTAGCTGGCTCGATGCCCGATGTTCTTTCGCGCACTGGATCTCTGTCCTCTCTCGCCCGTGCAAACCTCCACCCCCCCCCACCCCCACCCCGTCCCCCCACACCACCACCCCCCCCCCCACCCCAACGCACACGTCCCGCCCCATCAACTATTCGAAAACACTTCCTTAGTTACGACCTTGTGTATTGAAGCCTTGCAGGGGAGAGAGGTTGGGGGGGGGGGGTTGGGGGGGGGGGGGAGAAAGAGAGGGGTGTGTGTACGAAAGGACGTTACTAGGAGGAGATTTTGTTAATTATATTAAACAGTCTCTGATTGGTTACTGATGCGGTGCGACATGAGTCGTTATCTCTCTGCATTAATTATATCAGTGCGCAATGAATAGCAGTCTGTTTGTATTGTTCTATACTGGATTTTATATAATGTGAAATTAAAATTCATTATGCATCAATCAAGTGAAGAGTTTTATATTAAGGTTGTAGGACACACCTGTTTCGCGCATCTTTTCTGCGCATTTAGATACCGCTATCTTGCGTCTGCCGTGACCTGAGACTAGAGGTCACCGAAAAAAACCGCCGTACGGCAAGTCGTATTGCAAACAAGCTCAATTTATCGATAATTGACAAAAGATGTATACTGTCTGAAATAGGTGTGTACGCTGACTGTTTCTATGCATAAAATGTTGTGTTTCCTCAGAAATAAGATACTTTTGCATAAGTTGCGACAAGTCATCGAGCGTCAGTAGTAACGCATAACCATTTCTCAGAAAAACGGCTGTAACTTACAAATATGCCCGGGACCATGGGTCTGTCAGGGTGGCAATAGCCTCCAGACTGAACAAGGCTCTCAAAAAACCCTATAAAGGGCAGTTTTCAATTAAAAAATGTAGGTATAGTATACAACCTTAAGCCGCATGCTTTTCGTGTTCTATACTGGTTCAAACGTTATAAAAACCAGATAAACCTAGATTAAACAGGTATTAAGAACCTTCACGTACAATCCCCCCAACCCCCCTAGTGTTGTGCCAGTGTGTGTGTCAGTGTGCGTGTGTGTGTGTGTGTGTGTGTGTGTGTGCGTGCGTGCGTGTGTTCGTGTGTGTGGTTAAGTACGTGCGTGTGTGTGTGTGTGTGTGTGTGTGTGTGTGTGTGTGTGTGTGAGTGTGTGTATGTGTGTGTCTGTGCGTATGTGTGTGTTGTACACGCACTGCCATGAACCATTTGTTCAAACATAACCCCATTCCTCTCGTCAAAGAACGCTTCCACAAAAGGCCCTGTTTTACAGAGTGCCTGATTTAATTACGCGATTAATAAAACCCTACTTGGATAAAGAGCAGAGACAAAAAAAGTGTGTTGATCTGTAGTTTTGAACCTTATGGCCTATGGCCGTGAGGTGCAAAATCACAGTCCAGCACACGAAGGAAGCTTTGGTATGAAGCAGGATTATTGGACTAAACTGATTCTGAACAAATTTATGTGGGAGTGTGTGCTGTATTTTTAGGAAAATTTTGACGAAAATTTGCAAATGCCATAACTGACAAACTATTGACACAAGAATAAACATAGAGGTTCATACTATAGTCCTACATACATATATTCTGCTGTAAAAGAGTTGTGGCTCAATAGCTTTTTGTTGTGCACTGGTGAGTTTGACACTGCCAGGCATTTTTCGCTATACGATAAAAGCATATTTTCAAATATTTAATTTTTTGGGCATCTTATTCAATAAGCAGGTTTAAATAATTATTATCACACTAAAGTTCCACATTTCTGATATCACTCTGCCAAATTTCATAGCTGTACGTAGATTAGACAGCCGACACTCTTTTGAATGATTTTGGTACGCAAGTCTGGGTGACTGTGCCGCCTTTTAAACGATTCTCATGTGAATGCTCGTAGCTAGGCGGAGTCACCAAACAGAACGGGCGACAGACAGACAGACAGACATAATGGCAATCTTGCAGACCGCTGCATAGTGAGCCCACAGGTGTTCAGCGGTGAATGACTTGAAAGCAGTTACACTTTGTGCCCTTCAATTGCTTTTGATAACCGCTCTAGGGGGAATGATTGTGACGTTTGAAGGCGCGAGGTGTGACCGCTCTAGAGGGAATGACAGTCGGGTCTTTTGAGGGAGGTGTGGACGCTCTAGGGGGGATGACAGTGGTTTGATGGAGGTATGACCGCTCAAGAGGGAATAATAATAATAATAATAATAATAATAATAATAATAATAATAATTACGGTATTTATAATGCGCCTATCTTATAATAATTATAACTCTAAGCGCGCACTCACAACTCACGCATGCCTGATGGGTACAATGATTCCTTTGACCTCCCGAAGGCCTACAAGGGTCCGTGCAGCGAATCCCTCCGACCAATAACGTATTTGTTTTCATTCCTTTACTATTTTCGTAATAGAAATCAAGAAGACATCTTCCGACCTGGATCACGCCAGACATGACTGACGTCAAAGGAATATACATTTATACATAATAGACTTATTTACGTAATTTACAATATGTCATGACGTTGCCGTCTCCAGTACTGATTGCGCTTGTTGTTTCGAACAACACTAAGTAACTTTGTACTTTAGAACTTTGGTGATCATTTATAGAACAAAACTGGCATCCAAGAAGCGTCATAAAGAGGGCTACAAAAATTCCGCCATTTTTCGCTACAGGGGTTTTTATACCACGGTCACATGGTACGGTTTCCGCTAAAGTGACTGGTCGTGTGACGTAGGGAGGAAAACAAACCTGCATATACTCAGTTACAAACATACCGGGACTCGGAGTAATATTCCACGAGCCAACTTCACACCTACCGGGACTCTGAGTAATATACCACGAGCCACTGAACTACACACCTACCAGGACTCTGAGTAATATACCACGAGCAAACTACACACCTACCGGGTATCTGAGTACTATACCACGAGCCAACTACACACCTACCAGAACTCTGAGTAATATACCACGAGCCAACTACACGCCTACCAGGACTGAGTAATATACCACGAGCCAACTACACATCTACCAGGACTCTGGGTAATATACCACGAGCCAACTACACACCTACCGAAACTGAGTAATATACCACGAGCCAACTACACACCTACCGGGACTCTGAGTAATATACCACGAGCTAACTACAAATCTTCCAAGACTCTGAGTAATATACCACGACCCAACTACACACCTGCCGGGACTCTGAGTAATATACCACGAGCCAATTACACACCTACCGGGACTCTGAGTAATATACCACGAGCAAACCACACACCTACCAAGAATCTGGGTAATATACCACGAGCCAACTACACACCTACCAGGACTAAGGGTAATATACCATGAGCCAACTACACACCTACCGGGGCTCTAAGTAATATACCACAAACCAACTACACACCTACCGGGACTGAGTAATATACCACGAGCCATCTACACACCTACCAGGACTCTGAGTAATATACCACGAGCCAGCTACACACCTACCAGGACTCTGAGTAATATACCACGAGCCAACTACACACCTACAAGGACTCTGAGTAATATACCATGAGCCAACTACACACCTACCAGGACTATGAGTAATATACCATGAGCCAACTACACACCTACCGGGTCTCTGAGTAATATACCACGAGCCAACTGCACACCTACCAGAACTCTGAGTAATATACCACGAGCCAACTACACACCTACCAGGACTCTGAGTAATATACCTTGAGCCAACTACACACCTACCAGAACTCTGAGTAATATTCCACGAGCCAACTACACACCTACTGGGACTAAGTAATATAACATGAGCTAACTACACACCTACCGGGACTCTGAGTAATATACCACGAGCCAACTACACACCTACCAAGAATCTGGGTAATATACCATGAGCCAACTACACACCTACCGGGGCTCTAAGTCTCTTGGCTTGACTTCGCGAACGAAGATTCTATAGGGCTTGCCCACGTCGTCTGCAGGCATTTTCGTGGCTGCGGAGGCCAATCCGGGACAGGCAGGTTCGACCGCAGTGGCTGCAGGGGAAGGTCTGGTCAGGGTTCTGAGTTACGGCAACTCGGTTTTTTCTCCTGAGCCGTTTGTCCTTAAGGTTAGCTCTGCGAGAGTCCTCAAAGGAGACGGCTGCCTTGTAGATGGTGGAGCGCCAGGTGTCACGGTCCGCAGCAAGCGAAGACCACTGGCGGTGGTCGATTTGGCAAGCACTAAGTGACTTCTTGAGACCGTCTTTGTATCTCTTCTTTGGTGCCCCTCTGTCACGGTGTCCAGTAGCAAGCTCGCCGAACAGAGTGATCTTGGGTAGGCGATGATCCTCCATCCTGGAGACGTGCCCCGCCCAGCGAAGCTGTGTCCGCAGCAACAAAGCCTCGATGCTCATAGTTTCTGCCTGTTCAAGGACCTCGACGTTGGTGACATAGTCACTCCAGTGAATGCCCAGGATGGTACGCAGGCAGCGCTGGTGAAAGCGTTCGAGGAGTCGTAGTTGGTTGCGGTAGAGGGCCCAGGACTCGGAACTGTACAGCAGGGTGGTGAGGACGACAGCTCTGTACACACTGATCTTGGTGCCCGTTTTCAGCTGTTGATTGTGCCACACCCGCTTGAAAAGTCGCCCAAAAGCGCTGTTCGCTTTTGCCAGCCTGCTGTCAAGCTCCTTGTCCAGCTTGGCATCTGACGTGATGATGCAGCCAAGGTAGGTAAACTGGTGTACTGACTTCAGTTCAGACTCGCCGATGGTGATGTGGGGAGGGCGATGCTCTACCTTGGGTGCAGGCTGATGTAGTACCTCTGTCTTTTTCAGACTGACCTCGAGTCCAAAGAGCTGGGCAGCATCTGCAAAGCAGGATGTGATGCGCTGCAAGGCTCTCTCTGTGTGTGCAACAAGGGCAGCGTCATCAGCAAGAGCAGCTCACGAATCAGTTGGTCTAGGGTTTTCGTGTGGGCCTGCAGTCGTCTGAGGTTGAACAGGCTGCCATCGAGACGATATCTGATGTACACTGCATCGTCATCGTCGAGGTCTACTGTGGCCTGCTTCAACATCATGCTAAAGAAGATGGTGAAGAGGGTTGGTGCCAGCACGCAGCCCTGTTTCACGCCGTTGATAATGGGGAATGGTTCTGAGAGGTTACTGTTGAGTCTAACCTGGCCTTGCTGGTCCTCGTGGAGCTGGACGATCATGCTTAGGAACTTTGGGGGACAGCCAAGTCGCTCCAGGATCTGCCACATGCCTTGCCTGCTCACAGTGTCGAATGCTTTTGTTAGGTCGACAAACGTTACGTACAGCCCTTTGTTCTGCTCGCGGCACTTCTCCTGAAGCTGTCTCAGCACAAAGACCATGTCGGTGGTACTCCTGTTGGCTCTGAAGCCACACTGGCCCTCTGGGAGGTGGTCTTCAGCGATGGCAGGTACCAGCCGATTCAGGAGCAGCCTTGCGAGAATTTTCCCGGCAATGGACAGCAGGGTAATTCCACGATAATTAGAGCATTCAGATTTCTCTCCTTTGTTCTTGTATAGGGTGATGATGACTGCATCACGGAGATCCTTTGGTAGTGTTCCTTTCTCCCAGCAGCAGAGAAAGAGGTCATGGAGCTTGTTGTGCAGTGCTGGGCCTCCATGTTTCCAGATCTCTGGCGGGATTCCGTCAATGCCTGCTGCTTTGCCACTCTTGAGCTGGTGGATGGCTGTGTGGGTCTCTTCGGCGGTGGGCGGTTCGTCCAATTCAACCTTTAGTGGGAGCTGTGGGATTTGGAGGATGACTGTTTCTTGAACAGTGCGCTCAGCGCCGAAGAGGTCCTGAAAGTATTCTGACCAGCGGTTCAAGATGGAGGTATTATCTGTGAGGAGTGCCTGTCCATCGGCGCTTCGCAGGGGACTTTGTACCAGGTGCCTAGGGCCATACACTGCTTTCAGTGCTTCATAGAAGCCCCTGTAGTCACCGTTGTCAGCGCAAAGCTGGGTCCTCTGTGCCAGTCTCGACCACCACTCGTTCTGGAGCTCTCTAAGCTTGAGCTGGAGACTGCTGCAGATGAGGCGAAAGGCAGATTTCTTCACAGGGCAGGAAGGCTGGGCTAGGTGGGCCTGGTGGGCGGCTCTTTTGTTTGCTAGAAGTTCCTGGATCTCCACGTCGTTTTCGTCAAACCAGTCTTTGTTCCTCTTTCTAACAAAGCCCAAGACTTCCACAGAAGATTTTACAATAGCAGTTTTCAGTTGCTCCCAGAGTGTTTCAGGGGAGGAGTCTGCTGGATCAACTGTGTCTTTGAGCATGCGCTGTAAATCTGTCTGAAGGGCAGCTTTCTTGTCATCACGCTGAAGGCTGGCGACATCAAGCTTTTTCTTGAGGGGGCCTCTTTTCTTGGGTTTCAACTTGAGGTGGAGCCTGAGTTTGCAGCGGACAAGGCGGTGGTCAGTGTGGCACTCTGCACTGGGCATCACTCTGGTGAGGAGGACGTCACTGCGGTCCCTCTGACGCACAAGGACATAGTCGATAAGGTGCCAGTGCTTGGAGCGAGGATGCATCCAGGTGGTCTTTCGACTGTCCTTTTGCTGGAAAGTAGTGTTGGTGATGACAAGTTGCTGTTCTGCACAGAACTCCAACAGCAGGCGGCCATTGTCATTGCAGTTCCCAACGCCATGCTTGCCGAGGACTCCTTTCCAGGCTTCAGAGTCTTGGCCCACTCTGGCGTTGAAGTCGCCAAGGATGATGACTTTGTCGTCTGCGGGGGTGCTCTGCAGGAGGCTGCGCAGGTCAGAGTAGAACTTGTCTTTTTCTGCAGGCTCTGCCAGGAGGGTTGGGGAGTACACACTGAGAAGGGTGACGTATTGCTGGTGTCTCAGTGGGAGGCGCATGGACATGATGCGGTCGGAGTGACCCATTGGTAGGTTTTCCAACTTAGTCGCAATGGGGGTCTTGACCATGAAGCCCACGCCTGAGAGCCGTCTTTCTGATGCAGGCCTGCCTGACCAGTAGAGGGTGTAGCCAGCGCCAAGTTCTTGGAGGCTGCCTTCCTCCGGGAGGCGTACTTCGCTGAGCGCGGCGATGTCGATGTTTAACCTCCGCAATTCATGGGCAATAAGGGCGGAGCGACGTTCAGGGCGTCCGCTGTCTGCTGTGTCGAGCATGGTTCGGATGTTCCAGCATGCTACGTTGAGTCCGGTCGTGGTCGTCATGAAAGTGGATCCATTGTTTTTTCTTGTTTTCTGACCGCAGGAGAAGATGCCCGTTGACCGCGGCTAGCCAACTGGGGTTACGAGGGGATGAGCTTTGGTTAGGCCACCTTTTCTAGGCCCCTCTCCGTGTGGAGCAAGCAGTGCTGTCCCTAGAGAAGGCTGCTTGGTCGTTCAGGGTGTGCCGAGTGACGTTGTCATCCCCAGGTCAACATCAGGCGACCAATATCCTGAACCGCCTGCATGCAGGTTTGAGACTGCGGCTTCCAGTGACATCTTTCACCTGCCGTTTCGCCCCTTGCCCATCGCTACAGGACTTGGAAAGGTCGTTGTCATGGTCCGTGGGCGTTTCCTAAAGCCTGCGCGGTGGAGCTTTTTGGTGGAGTGCAGTGTGCGCAGTACTGGCCCCACCCTTTAAACCCTTGGTTCGTCTGCCATGGCCTAGCACGCTAGGACGGTGGCATCGAGGTCCTCGGGTCGTAGGTTTTATATCAGACTGTCCTTGTCCTAGTCTCTGGCTCAAAAACCTTCCCCGGAGACACGGGGGCTTTGATGTCAGGGTTTTCCTCCCTTAGCCTTTCCGCAGCCAAGCGGCCAGTCCTGCAAGGCAGCAGGGGACTCGTGGAGGGCGGGGTCGTCTATGTCCCGTGCAGATGTGAACATCTGCCCACTGCCCGGGGCTCTAAGTAATATACCACAAACCAACTACGCACCTACCGGGACTGAGTAATATACCGCGAGCGATCTACACTACCAGGACTCTGAGTAATATACCACGAGCCAGCTACACGCCTACCAGGACTCTGAGTAATATACCACGAGCCAACTACACACCTACTGGGACTAAGTAATATAACATGAGCTAACTACACACCTGCCGGGACTCTGAGTAATATACCTTGAGCCAACTACTCACCTACCAGGACTCTGAGTAATATACCTTGAGCGAACTACACACCTACTGGGACTAAGTAATATAACATGAGCTAACTACACACCTACCGGGACTCTGAGTAATATACCACGAGCCAACTACACATCTACCAGGACTGAGTAATATACCACGAGCCAACTACACACCTACGAGGACTCTGAGTAATATACCATGAGCCAACTACACACCTACCAGGACTATGAGTAATATACCATGAGCCAACTACACACCTACCGGGTCTCTGTGTAATATACCACGAGCCAATTACACACCTGCCGGGACTCTGAGTAATATACCACGAGCCAACTGCACACCTACCAGAACTCTGAGTAATATACCACGAGCCAACTACACACCTACCAGGACTCTGAGTAATATACCTTGAGCCAACTACACACCTACCAGAACTCTGAGTAATATTCCACGAGCCAACTACACACCTACCGGGACTATGAGTAATATACCACGAGCCAACTACACATCTACCGGAACTGAGTAATATAGCACGAGCCAACTACACACCTATCAGGACTCTGAGTAATATACCACGAGCCAACTACACACCTACCGGGTCTCTGAGTAATATACCACGAGCCAACTACACACCTACCAAGAATCTGGTTAATATACCACGAGCCAACTACACACCTACCGGGACTGAGTAATGAAATGAAATGAAATGAAACTTTATTTCTCAACGGATGAAGTAATTAGCACGTGTGCCATTTTTCATACTCTACAGACACAGGATAATAATTGTAATACTAATAGTATCAAGTTACACAAAGAAAAATTACTTACTTACTTACGCCTGTCACCCCTCCCCGGGTATAGGCCGTCGACGAGAGACCTCCAGCGACTCCTGTCCTGTGCTTCTCCTTCGATTTTACTCCAGGTGGTTCCCAGTCTCTTGATGTCTGCTTGGAGGTCTCGACGCCATGTGTTTCTCGGCCTGTCTCTTTTCTTCTTTCCCTGGGGGTTCCATGACAATGCCTGCCTAGTGATACTGGAAGCTGGCTTTCTCAGACTGTGACCAATCCATCCCCATCTTCTTCGCCCAATTTCATTCTCTGCTGTTATCTGCTCTGTTCTCTCCCAGAGTCTGACGTTGCTGATCTTCTCTGGCCAGTGGATTTTCAAAATTCTTCGAATTCAACTGTTTATGAAGATCTGTACTCTGTTGACTGTGGTTTTTGTCAATCTCCAATTCTCTGCTCCATATAGGAGAACTGCTTTTACGTTGGAGTTGAAAATCCGGACTTTGTTGTGTTGTGACAGCTCTATAGAACTCCACACTTTTTTCACCTGGGGAAAGGCTGCTCTGGCTTTACCGATTCGTGCTCTGACATCTGCATCAGTGCCGCCTTTTTTGTCTATGATGCTTCCGAGATAGGTGAAGGACTCCACCTCCTCCAACGGGGTGCCAGCAAGCAAGACTGGTTCTTCCCTGGTTGCGTTCAGCCTCATTGTCTTTGTTATCTGTTTGTGGATGGTGAGGCCCACTTGGGACGAGATGTCAGCAAGCCTCGTGGTCTTGTCCTGCATTTGTTGATGAGTGTGGGACAGTAAAGCCAAGTCGTCTGCAAAATCGAGGTCGTCAAGCTGTGTCCACAGTGTCCACTGTATTCTACTTCGTCTGTGCTCTGTGGTCCTCTTCATGACCCAGTCTATGGCCAGTAGGAAGAGGAACGGAGACAGCAGACACTCCTGCCTGACACCGGTTCTGACCTGGAGCTCCCTGGTGAACTGCCCTTCGAGGATCACGCGACATGTCATGCCATCGTAGCTGCTTTTGATCAGGCGGACGAGCTTTGTTAGTACACCGTAGTGTCGTAGGAGTTTCCACAGAGTCTCTCGGTCCACGCTGTCAAATGCTTTCTCGTAATCCACAAAGTTGACGTACAGCGGGGAGCTCCACTCCAGAGACTGTTCCACGATGATGCGGAGAGTGGCGATCTGGTCTGTACATGATCGGTTTTTCCTGAGTCCTGCTTGCTGGTCTCTCAGCTGGGGGTCAAGCTGGAGCTCATCATTCTCCAGGATGATCCAGTTGAAGACCCTTCCTGGTACTGACAGCAAGGTGATTCCTCTGTAGTTGGAACACTTGCTGAGGTCGCCTTTCTTGGAAAGCTTGATTAGGTACCCCTCCTTCCAGTCAGCCGGCATCACCTCCTCTTCCCAGATCTTTCCAAACAGTGGGTACAGCATCTCTACTGTTGTCTCTAGGTCTGCTTTCAGAGACTCCGCTGGTATGCCATCTGGCCCTGCTGCTTTGCCGTTCTTCAAAAATGCCACTGCTCTTCTGATCTCATCCCGGCTGGGTCTGTCACAGCTGATGGGTAGGTCGGTCTCTGCTGGCTAGATGTCTGGGGGGTCGGGTGGGCTGGGTCTGTTCAGTAACTCTTCAAAATACTCAGCCCATCTGTCGAGTTGGTCTGCTCTGTCTGCAATAGGCTTGCCTTCTTTGTCTTTTACTGGTCTTTCTGTATGGCCATACTTGCTCGACAATCTTCTGGTAATGTCGTAGAGCTGTTAGTTCATGTTGCCACTGCCTGCTGCCTTTTCTGCCTCTGCTGCCAGGCTGTCTGTGTAGGCCCTCTTGTCTGCCCTGGCGGTTGGCTTCCGAGTATTCCTCCTGTGCCCTTGCTTTGGCTGCTCTCGTGCGACTGTTGTTGACAACTGCTTTCTTCTGCTTCCTCACTTCTATCTTCTTCAAGGTCTGTGCCGACAGCCAGTCCTTGTGATGGTGTTTCCTGAACCCTACAGTGTCTTTGCAGGTTGAGTTCAGCGCCTCTCTAACTGCCTTCCACTGCTGCTCTGTGGTGACCGCCTCCTCTTCATTTACTAGCTCCTGTAGCGCTTGAAACCGGTTGGACAGCACCAGTTTGAACTCTTCTCTCACTCCAGTCTCTCTCAGGAGGCCTACATTATAGCGCTGTCTTCTTGTTGTCTCTGTGCGGCTTTTCTTTAACTTGAGCTTTATTCTTAAGGTAAGCAGATGGTGGTCGGAGGCGACATCTGCTCCCCTCCTCACTCGAACATCTTGAAGGGATCTTCTAAATTTCTTGCTAATGCAGATATGGTCTATTTGGTTCTCTGTAGTATGGTCAGGTAAGACCCAAGTTGCTTTGTGTACTCTTCTGTGTGGGAAGATGCTGCCTCCAATGACAAGTCTGTTTAGAGCACAAAAGTCTACGAGCCTCTCCCCGTTCTCACTCAACTCCCCTAGTCCCTGTCTCCCCATCACTTCTTCGTATCCGGTGTTGTCCTCCCCTATTTTGGCATTAAAATCGCCCATGATGATGGTGATGTCTCGGTCCGCACATTTGTCCACAGCACTCTGGAGTCTGTCGTAGAACTCTTGTTTCTCTTCCTCGTCACTGTCATTAGTGGGCGCATAACACTGGATGACTTTCAGCTTTATCTTTTTCTTGGTTCTAAAGGCTGCTGTGATAATTCTTGGCCCAAGAGGTTCCCAGCCCATTAGCGCTCTCTGTGCCACTGGTGACAGCATGAATGCTACACCTTCTGTATGGGGGGCATTCTCCTCTTCGTGACCTGAATACAGAATCATCTCCCCACTTAACAGCCTTTTTTGGCCAGACTGCGTCCATCTGGCTTCACTGATACCTAGCAGGGAAAGGTTGTACTTTTGCATTTCCGCTGCTATCTGGGCGGCCTTGCCGCTCTGGTACATGGTCTTGACATTCCATGTGCCCATGGTTGTGTCCCTGGATAGAGAGAGGCGGCTCGGTCCTGTGGCTTCCGAAGACTTCCGTCTTTCACCACAGGACCTCATAAATTTTCTGGTAGAAGAACCTTCCTCCTCCAGGAAAGGAATTGCTGTTTGTCTTTTCGTCGGCGTTTTTGTAGCTATTTCCTTATTTGCAGGGTGGGGAAGCTACCCCCACGCCCAACCCCCTTACTAGAAGGAGCAGGGATTTTCTGTCGGGGTCACCTTCTCTTAGACCATGTTGGTTCACGGCACCTTATTTCATTCGGTGCATCCCTCTCGCGAGGGACCCCCTATCCACCACCCAGGGGACGCGCCTCAACGCCATATGGTCCCAGCGCGAGGACAAAGAAAAATTAGCAGACATTAAACATGAATAGACATTAAACAAAATTCATTCATTCATTCGATCATACAAAAACAAACGAAAAACAGAAAGTACACGCAACGCGCGCACACACATACACGCTTGCGCGCACACACAGACACGCGCTAATGATAACTTGACCTATATACGAAGCAAATCATTTGGATCATAGTGAAAATTCACTTCAGACAGCAAAAATTATTTGGATTATAATAGAAACTTGAATTATGTAATTAGGTGATTATTATTAGTATGGACAAACCATACGGCAGCATGCACTGATGATTACGATAAGCACATGTTTAATACGGATACTTGTGGTAGATTATGTATCAGCAGACAAGTACTTGAGAAGGCATTCCTTGAAAGAGGAGAGGGAGCTATCGTGTGTTATACATGTAGGCAGTTTGTTCCAGAAAGATGCGCCTGAGAAAGATACACTGGTTTTAAATAGATCTATCCTGGGGCGAGGTGTAATAAAGTTTCGTCTTGAAGTAGAATAACCTGAACGAGCTTACATAAATATTCTGGGTGTATCTCATTCCAGATTTTATACATAACCACACCTTTTTTTAAAAGGTGATGCTTGCTAAGAGGTAGCATTTTCAGTTTTTCAAGTCTTTCGTCAGTTGTCAGGGTTGAATCAGACAGGATATGTTTCGCTGCTCTCCGATGCAGGGAGTTAAGCCTCTTCAAGTGTATGTCACCGCTGCCATCCCATATCGTGGACGCATAATCGATGTGGGATTTGACACGTGCATTGTAAAATAACTTGCGGGCATCAACATCGATAAAGTACTTGAACTTTGAAAGCATAAAAACAATTCTGGCAACAGTTTTACATACAGCATTTATGTGCGATTGCCATTTCACTTCATCTGTTCATCAACAATTACACTAAGTAATCGGTGTTCCGTGACCTGAGTAACGATGTCATTATGGATAGTCAGGCTGAGTGTAAGTGGCTTGAGCTGGTGCTTCTGACGGGTTGCTATCGTCATGCATTCCGTTTTGGAAGGATTTAAAATCATTTGATTGTTTGCGCACCAAGTGGAAATTTCGCTCAAACCCTGCTGCAAACGGCCATTTAAAGAATCAATACTCTTGTGCCGGGTGTGAATTGTGGCGTCATCAGCGAATAAATCACACGAAATTTTGTCGCTAGTCAAATGTAGCGGCAGGTAATTTATAAAGAGGCAAAACAGAAGTAATATACCACGAGCCAACTACACACCTACCGGGACTGAGTAATATACCACGAGCTAACTACACGGCACCTACCGGGACTCTGAGTAATATACCACGAGCCAACTACACATCTACCGGGACTGAGTAATATACCACGAGCCAACTACACACATACCAGGACTCTGCGTAATATACTACGAGCCAACTACACACCTACCAGGACTCTGAGTAATACACCACGAGCCAACTACACACCTACCGAGCACCTTACGGACTCGGGCTGAACTACAGAGGACTCGGAGGAGGTCTGGCCCCCAGACAAGCGGCACGCAGGCCCATCGATATGTGGACAAGCCCTGATGCCCATGAACCAGATCCCCAGCTATGGGTAAATAGCCCCACTGCCTTGTGGGTGCCTTGGGAGAGGCAAAGGCTAGGGGAGTAAACACTATACAAATCCGGGCAGGGATGCTCGATAGCCTTGGTTGGCAGATCTCCTTCGAAAAGGAAAACTCCGAGGAAAAACCTGAGTAGATGGGACTCGTAAGCGTTGGTCGGCAACCCATCTAGGAGAAGGACACTCCAAAGCCAAACCATCCTGCGCTTCCAGGAAAGGCCTCTTGACCAGGAGTTAAGGGTGAGGTAACCCCGACAGAAACCCCGAGTGCTGAAGACGGAGGTATTGGGCTGCACAGAGCACTCTAATAAACCACAGTACCACGCATATACAGCCATATGACGTAACGATATAACAACGCAGACGCCAGAAATCATAAAATCTCTCATGAGATGTGACGGAAATACTGTTCTGAGTCTTCTAATACATGATAATTGACCCCTTCAATACCATAACCGTCCAAGTATCATGGATACAAAGTGGTGTCAGCAAGAGGCATAGATCCTCTGTGAGAGATCTGTTTCTCTTGCAATTGGATCGCGTTCGTTTTTAATCGTCGGGGAAGGTTTGGACCTCTTCAGTCAAGCAATCCGTGTTCAGAAACAGGACCAAAAACATTCTTCAGAGCTGTGAGGTTTGGTTGATCCATCTCTTATTAGATTGTACAGATTGTTTTTTACGTTCTTGGTTTATCGATTTTATTCTAGCTGACCTTTCAAGTGCCTTTGACTTAAGTATTACACTGCATGCCTTGCGGCCAGCGGCTCTGCGTTATTTGTGCTAATCTGGCAGTAATCTTGAATTATCAAGGTCGATCTATCTACTGATACTGGTATATAGTCGTCAGGTGACACTTCCGTACATAGGGTAAAATGGACATTTGTCAAGACAATAGTAAAAGACTATGCAAAAGTCTATCTTGTTGTATTTGACAGGGACTGGAGCAGATGCTGTTTGGCCAATGAAGTGATTCAGTGTCGCGACTGTTGACGGAAATGTTGTGTACTGGTCTGTGGTTTTGGACTCTACGGCTTCAATCCGCAAGATTCAAACTCGCAGAGCTGCACTGACACAACTGTACCGTAAATGTACTAAGATATATTCTTTCAGTAAACGTGTACTTGCTGGGCTGCGATTTGGGAGCGTGCTCTTCTCAGCCTAACCCTTGATGGCAGCGAAGTTTGTCCTGACTGCAGTGAAAGCTGTACGGTTCCGAACATCGTGGCCTGACGAGTGGTGCTTTGACTAATCCGCTGCGCCACCGCGTAACTAACTCGTCAGAATACGTATTCTGGCGCACGCGGTGGCGCAGCGGATTTGTATTTTGCGGACAAAGCACCACTCGTCAGACCCATAATAATGGTTACGAGTGTCAAGTCGACACGCTCAGTTGTGTGATCAGAGATCAGTTGTCCTTGTGCGTGTCTGTAAAAGGCAAGTGTGAAAACGGCTCATGTGCTAACTGCTTCTTCCGTTGAGAAATAAAGTTTAAAGTTCATTTCACTTTCTGTGAAAAATAACCGATTTGTGCAACAAACTGTTTAAAGCGACAACCCGTATGAGAGATCACCTGTCATTAAAGACCATCATTTAGGTGGTTGTAGCCACTAACCTAACCCTGCCTGTCGCCACTAACCCTAACCCTGGCTGTAGCCACTAACCCTAACCCTGGCTGTAGCTACTAACCCTAACCCTGGCTGTAGCCACTAACCCTAACCCTGGCTGTAGCCACTAACTCTAACCCTGGCTGAACCACTAACCCTAACCCTGGCTGTAGCCACTAACCCTAACCCTGCCTGTCGCCACTAACCCTAACCCTGGCTGTAGCCACTAACCCTGGCTGTAGTCACTAACCCTAACCCTGGCTGTAGTCACTAACCCTAACCCTGACTGTAGCCACTAACCCTGACCCTGGCTGTAGCCACTAACCCTAACCCTGGCTGTAGCCACTATCCCTGGCTGTAGTCACTAACCCTAACCCTGGCTGTAGTCACTAATCCTAACCCTGGCTGTAGTCACTAATCCTAACCCTGGCTGTAGCCACTAACCCTAACCCTGGCTGTAGCCACTAACTCTAACCCTGGCTGTAGCCACTAACCCTAACCCTGGCTGTAGCCAGCTAACCCTAACCCTGGCTGTAGCCACTAACCCTAACCCTGGCTGTAGCCACTAACCCTAACCCTGGCTGTCGCCACTAGCCCTGACCCTGGCTGTCGCCACTAACCCTAACCCTGGCTGTAGCCACTAACCCTAACCCTGGCTGTAGCCACTAACCCTAACCCTGGCTGTCGCCACTAGCCCTAGACCTGGCTGTAGCCACTAACCCTAACCCGGGCTGTAGCCACTAACCCTAACCCTGGCTGTAGCCACCTAAATGATGGTCTTTAATGACAGGCAACACTTACAGCTGTTAATGAACGAATGCATTGTAAGGTCTCTGCAAATCTCGGTGATTCATTGACAACAACAACTCTTTGAACTTGAAACTTAACTCATTCAGCCCGGACACACCACAGCAAGACATGGATTGCGCATAATAGTTCAAGGGTGGTGCCAGAATAGCTTGGCGCCCAAGTAGGCGCCAAGCTATTCTGGCACCAGCCTTAAACTATCATGCTCGATCTGTCTCTAGAGTTGTAATACAATCCTTAGAGGGCAACTTTAAAATGTGGGGATTTCGGTCCTGGGACGGAATGTGTTAATGATTTAAACTATAAATGCATTACTGACACAAGTTTACCTACAGGAGTCTGTTCAAGACTTATTTTGAGAGAGAACTTCTCTCTCTCTCTCTCCTATCCAACAGGTATCCAAGCACCGCCTACTGGGAGTTGTACTTGACGACCAGCTCAATTGGTCGTCGCATATTGACAGTTTGTGCAAAACCTTGTCCAGAAATGTATTTCTGCTCTCTAAACTTAGACATATTCTTAGTACAAAGTGCTGTACATTGTTTTTTCACGCGCACATTAAGAGCCACTGTGACTATGCGTCCTCTTTGTGGGACGAATGCAGCGAACGTCATATTAAAAAAGTCAACTCTCTATATCGTCGTTCAGTTAAAATAATTATTCCACACCCTACTTCCACAGACCAAAAGATAAAATCTCTTGGCCTGCTTCCACTGAAGGAACAACTCAAATTTAACAAATGCGTCCTCATGCACAAAATATTTCATTATCAAGTCCCCGAATATCTGTGCGCGCTATTTAACTTCAGCCCTAGGCATCAGCTACACACGAGACATGGCTTGCTTCATTTACCCCGACCCAGGATAGATCTCTACAAGTCAAGCCTTCTATTTTCGGGCAGTTTTGTCTGGAACTCATTGCCATTGAACATTAAATCATGTTCAGGTAAAACCCATTTTAAACGAGCTTTGCGAACGCACTTCCATTCAGCCTGACTTCACAGTTTGCCATATCAGAGTATTGTTGTTGATAACACGTGAAAGTCAAGTATTTTCTCTTTCTCCTTACATTTGTAAACTGATAATCCTTGGTCTTGTCGGTGTCGCTATATGCTCTTGATGCTGCTGATTCTTTGACACTGTCTTAGCTGAGTATAATATTAATGCTATGCACTCATTTATTTCTCTTACTTTTGTGTTGGTGGCAGTTACAACTTCTCCAATACGAATTTTTTTTTTTTTTTTTTTTTTCCCCTTTCATTGATTCACCTATTGTGTTTGTTTTTTATTCCGTAGTTTTTCTTCTTCTTATTATTATTATTATTGTTATTATTTGCATGCTATGTTTATTTTCCTGTTATGTTGTTTGTTTACAGGACAGCTTGTAAGACAGGCATTGAGTTGCCTAATAGCTTTATCCTGAATAAATAAAGATTCATCATCATCATCTCTCTCTCTCTCTCTCTCTCTCTCTCTCTCTCTCTCTCTCTCTCTCTCTCTCTCTCTCTCTCTCTCTCTCTCTCTCTCTCTCTCCCTCTCTCTCTCTCAACGGCAAGCGTGAAAAATGGCACATGTGCTAACTGCTTCTTCCGTTCAGAAATAAAGTTTCGTTTCATTTCATTTCTCTCTCTCTCTCTCTCTCTCTCTCTCTCTCTCTCTCTCTCTCTCTCTCTCTCTCTCTCTCTCTCTCTCTCTCTCTCTCTCTCTCTCTCTCTCAGTCTCTCTCTCTCTCTCTCTCACACACACACTTTTCTTCTTTCCTTTCAGTCCTTGGTGGAAAAAATGGTGATGCTGTTTTACTAAAATAAATAATTGATAGAAATCCAGCCTGGCTGTGACTTGACGACGTGTATGGATGTTGATAGTTCGGTATGGTGAAGCTATGTAATACTAAAATAAAGTTGAACAAAACGAACAAACACTGGAAAGGTCACTGAGCAGGTCGACTAAGAAACAAACTCTGTGACCCAAGTCTGTGGTTTTGCAGCCGGTCAACAGCGGCCAGTACTACGCAACTAACCAGAACTGAAGCAAACACAATCATCCATTAACCGTTAAACCTTACAGCAGCATTTAAACTCTCGACGTTTAGAGGACTGAGTCACCTAATGACTAAATACCATTGCAGGACTGAGATGGATCATCCACCATGACAACTGATTCAAGCCGGGGTAGCGCCAGGTTAGATAGCTCCACCGTGATAATTCAAGGGTAGTGCCAGATTAGCTTGGCGCCATCAGGCGCCAAGCTAATCTGGCACTACCCTTGAATTATCACGGTGGAGCTATCTCCTGCTGTAGTGCGTCAGGGCTGAGTGGGTTAACTCGGCATTTGAGGTGCGGCGAATACCGATACGCGGCTTTTCAGTGTCAACTTGTTGCCGCGTATCGCCGGCCGGATGCGGTCCCTGAGCTGCCGAGAAAGCGGGAACGCCGCAATGTGCAAAACACGTAGATCCTCATGGGCCCCCGCCACTCGGGGTTCCGGCATCAGGATCTGCGACTCTTAATTTGTATCCATGTTCCCTGGACGGTTAATTCTGGCTTTCCAAGTGGTCGTTCCGGCAATGAACAAAGATAAAGTTTAACACTGAACTCAGTTGCGATAAACCTACAGTGGAAGGGCTTAACATTAATCAGCCAATATCTTTTGCCAATGAACCAACAAAGCCTAAGCGTACAATTCTGTCTACTGCGGTGTTGGTTGAAGGCAAATAACTGCGGACAGAAAACATCAGGTTTGAAGCAGTTGGTTCCCTTTGGTCACTTCCGGTGCATTCATTGTTTACTTCCGCTTTTAGGGGCTCCATAACGAAATCGGTAAATATTTCCAATTGTTAAAAGTTATCTTATTGCACTTTATAGAAAACAGGTTGATTTGCCTGCTACGTAGTATGTACCATCCATTTCTTGCTTTCCATACAATCATCTCTATAGACAATGCAGACTTCGTGTGACATTTGTGTTGCAATCGAGTGTAGCTGAAATGTTATGCCGACGTATGTGTCTCGATTCACATCATTTTGGCGGTATGTGTATTAAAAACATTACCGCCTTGTTTGATTAGACTCAACGTTGTAGTATCACACAGCGGGCGAGTCCTGAAAATATGTCTTGTGGCGCCTACAGCCGTAATATTTAAGATCAATGACTTAAAGTAAGAATTAGCATTGTTGTCTTGTCAACTAAGAAACTTGTCATTGAAAAAAATTGAATTAGGACTAGGAGTATTATATTTGTTCACAGATAAATTACAAAAACTGAGAAAGCTGATCAGTGTGTACATTCAGTGATCAGCTCTGTTATTTTCTTCTTGGAAACATGTGAACGATACAGTGTTTGGTGGATTGTGAGCAGACATGGCCAGCTACCAAGTGGTCTGTTCTGTCATCCGACCGCGACCACCAACAGAGCAGTGCCAGATCCATGACTTCCAGGAAAAGGTTCAGCAACACATCTCCTCTGTTTTCCACGATGTTCACCTTGACAGCAACATCGTTGAAATCATTGATAACCAAGAACACGCTCGTTCAGCAGAAGAAGGAGAGAGAAGAGCAGTGTCAGTGAGGGGCAACAACCAGATTCTTTGTGCTCTGGTTTCAAAAACAAGGGCTTGCTTTTCAGGTAGGGGCACATGCATTAGCAACCACAGGCCTTATCAGAGGTGTTGGCACATCATGCTCTTCAGTGATTCTATTTAGAGGGAACTTGTTTTTTAACTTTCCGGAGGGAAATTTTAAGACATCTTTTTTCTTACAAAAATAGCTGTCACTCAAAACAAGTTTACATGTATGTATGTCAGCCCAAATGATACCAAGGAACTGTTGATGGTAAATTAAGATGGTGGTATTCATTAACTTGCATTATTACTTTGCTGAACGTACAGTACTGGGCTTATTAACCAATTTAACCCCAAGGCTGCTTTTCCCAAATTTTGGAGAAATGACCCTGGACTATGTACCAGTTGCAGATGATGGATTGAGCATGTTAATTGAAGGGCAGTGCCAGATTAACTTGGCGCCATTAGGTCAAGCTAATCTGGCACTAACCTTGAATTATCATGTGCAATCCATCATCTGCTGTGGTGCATCAGAGCTAAATGGTCCCCCCCCCAAAAAAAAAAAAATAAATAAATAAATAAATAAATAAATAAATCAGTTGTTTTTTTTTAAATGAGTAAGCAAAATTTCCTAGGGCAGATGATGGCTTTCAGTGGCCCATGCACAAATTATGCAGACTTGCTATGGCTGATGTCAGCTGGAGAGGAACGTTTAGTCTGTGGGTACCTGCTAGGGAGCCAGAGAACTGCCCGCATGATATCTGATACTGCAGTACCATAATTACGTGAAATATTCGACCCCTTTTTACATGCAAATTTTCTGATTTTTCAGCTCTGGTCAAATATTTAGGAGTTTTCAAACAGTTGATTGCCTGCGGAGGTGCGTGGTCAAAATTTTGAGGCACTAATTTTACCTTGCACAGACACACCGATCGACCCATTCATGTTTTTACCTCGTTTGAGTGGAAATACCAAGAGCCGTTAATCATTCCAAATGGGAGTACCCATAGGGGGACATTAATTGAACTGGGGATAATAAAACGTGTCTTCCGACTGAAACTTTTGAAAATTTGGGACAGTGCTTTGTCACTCTTCAGTAGCTTTCAAATCCATTGACGGAACACAGCGTTCTTTCTTCTGAATGGCTACATATTATTAGCTCTGCTGGCCATTCCTCAGCAGTGCGGTGCTTGAGAAAAGATGAGAAGCAAGTGTGTGACAGCAGTCAGACTTGGTGCGATGCTAGCCATCAGCAGTGTTAGTGCTATTGTAAATCTTGCAACGATTTCCTAATGTATTGTTACATATGGCAATAAAGTTCTATCATCATCATCATAATCTTTAACCCTTTGGGTGTCAGTTGCAGTTTTAGTCGCGATGATTCCTCCATGAATCATGGCAAATAAAACTGCTACTGACACCCGAAGGGTTAACAGACATACCCTTTATAATGAAACTGTGGGGTGAACCACCCTGTGTCACACAAATCTGTAGCAGTATACCAGTACGAGCCCTGACTTGTGTTCTGCATTTCAGGAGAAGACAATTTCCAGTCGCGCGTGAAGCTGCCGTATTTCTGGTGCAACTTTTGTCCGTTCAGCACAGAGAGCAGACCGAGCTTGGTGCAGCACCTGACATCGCAGCACTGTTTCCGATGCCAACACTGCCCTCATGTTGCCTTCACACGCAGCGATGTGGCAAAACACAGCCTACACCAGCACCCGGAGTTCCAGAGACAGGTAATGCTGCAGTGGCACTTACTACTTAGCCCAACAATCACCAAATCATGTACAAGGTGGCCCAACAATCACCAAATCATGTACAAGGTGGCCCTAAAATCACCAAATCGTGTACAAGGTGGCCCAGAAATCACCAAATCATGTACAAGGTGGCCCTAAAATCACCAAATCATGTACAAGTTGGCTCAGAAAGAAAACGTATGCATATTAGTATTTGTTTGCAGCCTTTTCCCGGGGCCAATGTCGGTCGCAGTGAGCCCATGCACGAAAAGCTGTGTGCAGGCCCACTACAGCCGTTGTCAGCCTGAGGGTCCTTTGCCTACTGGGTTTATGTGTTATGGGCATGATTACCTACATTATAAATCAGCAATAGCGTCCAAACCAATTCTGACTGTTGCAATATATGTACATCTGAAGACAAAACTTACATCTATGGGTCTTGATGTTTTTGAGTCCAAAATGTGGGCCTGCTGTACAGCAAACCATCCCATTCTTTTTCATTTTTGTGATATTATTTTTTTATCATTAACCCTTTCAACCCCAAGGTTCTCAAATCTTGGAGGTGTTGCCTAACGACTATGTACCAGTTGCAGGAGATGGCCTGACCATGATAATTCAAGGATGGTGCCAGATTAGCTTGGCGCCAAGCTAATCTGGCACTACCCTTGAATTATCATGGTCGATCCATTTCTTGCTGTGGGATCCGGGGCTAGAAGGGTTAACACATTAAACCCTAAAGTTGAAATTCATTTAGAATAATATTGGAGTGGTCCTTTGAAAGAAAACTACTCAACAGTTCAGTAGGTCACTTTTTCTTTCTTTATTTCATGATGGTCAAGAATGGTCATTATTCATATCTGCAATGTTGTTTTTTCACCAGGCACGAGAGCAGAAACTGAAGGGATGCCACCTGCAACGAGACATCTTTCAACGAGACTTTGCTCCTGACCCTGTACCTCACACACAGCCATCAAGAAAACACGCGTCAGGTGCAGCTGACAGGAATGATGATGACGCTGGCACTTCAAAACAAGCCAGGAATGATGGAGATGCTGCACCACACAATGAAGTTGAAGCAGCCAATTCTTTTGACATGGGGTTTGATTCAAGTAGCGATAGCAGTGAAATGAATTCACCTTCAGACCGAACTCAGCAGAGAAGGGATGCAGCGCGAGATAATGACGTCAGTGGTGATGAAAGGAATGATGGCGCACGACTGGTCCTGAGGACTAAATCCCTGAGTGAGAATATTGTCAGTTCATCCAGCATGGATGTAGAAGCAGGCAGCGATTTCTATGCGTACCCAGAACCTTCTACTGTGGATGAAGCAGCGTCTTCACCCGACAGAGAACTCCCACATGCTGATGGCGTTGGCGACCCACACCTCACGATAAAACAAGAGGTTAAAAGTGAGGAAGGTTTTTCTTTTACTGGCCAACAAAGTGAAGGGGGTGACCTCATAGCACCAGGGTTAGAAAACACGTTCATTTCTACCCTCGGGGCTACTGAGTCAACCAAAGATAGTTTTGCACTAGACGGTACAGAGGCTTTCCAGCAGCATGCCGTCTTTCCTGTGGGAGAGGCAGTGAGAGTGAAAACGGAGCCACAATCAGATGATGAAGGGTTCACGGTCAATACCTCACACCCTGTCCCGCAACAAGTCCATTTAAGAGAAGGAAGAAGTCAACAGGCCCCGGAGAGGAGCAGCGCTGTGCATGGGTCACGACCTGATGCGGCCGCCAGTCCACCCCTCTCCTCCATTCGCGTGGAAAACCTTCAGAGGCAGTTTGAAGAATCCGTTCGCAACATCAACCTTGGTTTCCATGAAAATGAGCACTCCCTTTTGCAGGTACGGCCCAGCTCATTGAAGCAGCGTTCCCATACAGTTGGGCAGAAGGAGCAACAGAGTGGAATGCAATCTTTTTCAAGCTCTGGCTCAACAGGGAAGGTAGTAGATAATTTTCTGTTGGATCCACCCTCAACCTCTCAGAATGAGGAGCCCTCGACCCTCCTGCGGCATCTGTTGGCGGGAAGACGTAAAGTTCCCCCTGACGGTGGCATTGAGCAAGGCTCACACTCTCACTCGGAGTCCAATCCAACCAGTGAGCACTTTTTCTCTGAAAGCCAAAGTAGTGAGAGAGATGATGCACTGGAGCTGGGCCAGGAAGTCAGAATAAAGCAGGAGCCAGCAGACGAGGCAGACTTTATTCACACCTTTTCTTCTTCAGACAATGTTGATGAGGGCTTGGCAGGTGTGCATGCTGCAGGAGCTTCAGGAGTGGAAATAGCCTTTCCAGCAGTAACTTCACACGGTCATCTGAGTGATCACGGTCAAACCATCCCACAAAGTCAATACCCTTTACACTTCTTGTCAGCCGATTCTAACATGTCCCTGCGTGATATCCTGAACAGGTCCCAACAGAGAACTGACGTTTCCCAGGTAGCGATACAGAGCGTGAAACAAGACGCCAGACCAGAGAGCAAGGATGTGAGGCAGCAATCAATGCAGGATCCCAGTGACAAAAGTTCTCTCTCCCCAGCAGAAAAACTGAAAGCTTTGTCTCACATGACGCTGAGGGACATTCTGACCATGAAGGTGCCACTGGGACTGGAGGTCAACCCAGCACCCAGCGCCTCCACTGTCAATGTGACGGAGATTTCCATGGTTGATGAAGATGGAACTGGGCAGGTTGTGTGGGAGTGCGGCTTTTGTGATTTTTCAGCTTTGAAGAAACGAGAGGTCATGTCCCATCGGAAACACTGGCACAGTGACCATGTGGCGCATACAGAAGTAGGTGGATATCATGGGACTTACGTGGATGAAAGTTCTGAAGATGGATCGCAATTTGGGAACTCTTACGATGAGACCACGCAGTGGTCAGAGCCCACGTATGATGGAGGGCATTATCCACCTTCCCATCAGAACCCTGACAGAACGCAGGACATGCCACACAGTTCCCATCACAAGGCTGCCACACCAAAGAATCGTGGGAGACCTAAATCTCAGAAAATGATGGACGACTATGAATACGACTACCAGTCGGCCTCACCTCTCAGCATCGAGTCCAGCTCAGAATCTGAAATTGAAAAGGACGACCCTGAAGACCAGAATTATGTTCCACCCTACTACCTTCTGGACAAAACAGCCAGCTCAGGGAGCGAGTCGGAGATAGGTCGCCAGAAGAAAACGAGGTCTGGTGTGGGGAGAAAATACCAGCACAGAGGCAGAAGAGGGAGAGGGAAGTTGAATGGAAACCCAGACAGACAGCCAGCCAAGAGAATGTGGTCCTGCGGAGGTCAGAGGACCAGCATTGTGACTATTGGTGTGCAGGGGAATGGGTTTTACAATCCCTGCTACAGGTACCAGTGTCTATACTGCCACCATCCACCGGCGTCACTCCTCATGCTGAAGCAACACGTGCGCTCGGCCTGCGACTCTGACACGCGGCACCTCCTGATGGCGGAGATGATCTCCTACCCTCACTCCGTGCTCTTTATCTGTCCCAAAGAGTCCTGTTGCTTTGTCAGCGCTAGCGAGAAGGCCTTTCTGGAGCACGTGCTGCCGTGTCAGGGAATTATTTTGGAGGCCAGTGAGAAAAGTGTGCAGGACATATTTTTGGAAAGGTTTGAACAGTTTTTGACCAGCGGGAGAGAGTCGGGCACCTTTCAGTGCTCGGTGTCCGGCTGCCTGTTTGTGGCTCACAGTGTTGACAGCTTGAAGAAGCACGTGAAGGAACATGTTGACAGATTCCACGCCTCCCAGATGCTGCTTTTCCACACTGTGTGTACGGCCATGACCAAAGTGTACTATGACGCCAACTTTGTGTGTTATCTGTGCACCGAATGGATCTTGTCTGTGGATGAAGCCTGTACCCACTCTAGAGAAAAACATGGAGGGGACCTGCGTGGAGTGTTTCATGTGGTCGAAACTGATAATAAACCTAAAAAATTATCCAAAGGGTTGCTGGTATCCATCATCTGCATGCGGTGTAGACAGCAGGTGCCGCATCTGGATCAATGGTACTACCACACATGTGCTGGCACACCCACATCTCAAAATTCCTGCCAACTGTCAGTTCCCCCTCAGGCACAGACAGGCAGTACAGGTAGCTGTGTGCCCTCATTAGGCGAGTGGCCCTGGAAGATAGCAAAGTCTACCTCCATAGTTAGCATGGCAGGAGAGGAAGCAGTGGACAGCACAAGGCAGAACATTCTCCCACTCGTCCGCAGTATTCTGCTGGATAAAGCTGGCATTGTCACTGACAAGAGAAATCTGACAACTGTACCCAAAGAAAGTCAGAGCAAACAGCAGGCACCGCTTCCAAAGGGCCAGGCAACTGATCTGACTGCTGGTGCTCTGCCAACATCGCGGCCACTCTCAAATCGTCAGACAGTAGACAGTGATCGCAAGTCTGACGGTGGCACACAGGCTGCAGCATCAACACATTCAGGGAACAGCAATGATGATGATGTTGTTTCATGTACGGTATGTGATGTGTGTCAGGAATCTGTCCCAGAGACACAATGGAAAAAGCACGAGTGTTTCGTTAATGTTGTACAAAACAGCAGCAGCGCACCTAACAGCGTACCTCCGTCAGAGAATAATGGCAACATGTCTGAAGCTGGAAGCAGCAAGAAGAGAAAGCTGCACCACGGAGGCTCCACTACAGAGAAACAGACTCCGCCTATGATGGATGGAGAACAACCTGTGAAAAGAAGCCATCGTCTGTTGACAAAGAGACTGCGGTCCTTGGGCAAGGAAGTAACCTCAGACCCCATCAGCTCCGGGAAGTCTCCTGAATGCAGCCAAGGCGAAAGTCAAGGGCTCATTAGAAACAGTGAAACTCCCACTCTTAACAGTGGCAGTGGTGACATCACCACTGCAGCTGTTAACACCGGCAGTCCAAGTCTTCGCTCCCTTTTGGTCAGGCTGCCCCCAGGGGATGGGGACGCTTGGGACAAAGTTATGAAGCAGGCACAGGGTTCTACAAGTTTACTGAGAGATCGACTAATCTGTCAAAGGGAAGCAGCCACTTCAGTTTCCAACTCTGCTTCAACTCAGCAGCAAAAGCGCAATCTGCCATCAGCAGAACAGCAGCGCGAGACACTCTGTGGCAAAGAAGATGATTCGGTTGAAAATTCTGGTCCTGGTAGATATAGCACAAGGCAGAGAACTCCTCCACGCAGTAAATCTCAGCTTTTGAACATGTCTTCTTTGCACAGAGCGGCAACATCAGGTATCGTATCCCCAAAAGTAGACACAGTTGCATCCACAAACTTAAACACTAGTGCAGTAGAGTACCCAAGTGCGAGTGCAAGCCTAGCGGAATTGGCGTTTAAAGCAAAAGTGGACAACCCAGAATCACCGAGCGGTGACACCCAGTCCGGCATGGGGGAGAGTGCAGACATGGTGAGCTGGCTTCACCAGCAGGGAAACCAAATGATGAGAGTCTTGGGAGATGCCATGCCGCAAGATGATCACGATGCTTAGGTCTCGTACTTCAACCTGAAAAGTCGTAAAACCACAATTCACAAAGCTGGAGGATGTTCTCACAAAACTACATTACAGTTTAGGAGACAGATTGTCCATGATAGTTCAATGGTGGTGCAGGAATAGCTTGGTGCCTCCAGGCGCCAAGCTATTCTGGCACCACCCTTGAACTATCATGGTTGATCTATATACTGTTGCACTGTCTCAGCACTGAAAAGGTGAAGCTCAAGGGTAGTACTGATTATTCTGGCACCAGGCTAAACAAGGACTGCTCCTGCACTGGGAAACTGGTCTGCTTCTTGTAAGTGGCAGCTTATACATAGATAATAACATACGTTTTGCTGTCGGTGATTTCTGGAAACAGTGTAAAGTAATGTACCTTGAAGCGTGCTGATGAAATTGCAAAACTATAAAACTAAAGGAGAGGGTTTGTTTGTGTACACTAGGCTGCTTGTGCTCCTTTGATTGTACGTGTGTCTTGCTGTCCACAATATTCTAGTCTTAAGATTTTTAAATCGGACGAAAAAAGGTGACTGCCAAGCATGTGAATTACAAAGAGAGTCCAAACATGGAAAGAAACGTGCTTAGAAAGGACAAGTACAACACTGTTTACAGTTGTATTCTACTTGATCCTTCTAAGGAGGATTTCTTACTTTTTTCTTTTGGATTTTCTTAGCATTCATTGTCTCACTGATGAAAGGCTTTGGATATAACCTGAATTCTCTGTTTGCGTGTAACGCTTGGGTGTAAAAATATGATCATGGTCATGTGACAGATTTTTAAAATGTGCTTGTCGTGTTGTCTCGCCAAGTCAGCCAAAGTGCCCAAAACACGAATATGCGCCCATTGTAATTGTACATATTTTTCAAATGTCAGTCATTTAGATTTAATCCAAATGTTCTACGGCTGATGTTGGTCTTAGCCAGCCCATACACAGGCATCTGAGGCTGCCATGGGCTTGGAAACTTTTTGCTCACTTGGCAAGTGGTACCACAGTAAAGCCTGTCTTGAGCAAACACTTTTTTTTTTTTGCAAGAGAAAAAGTAATCTTAACCCTTTGTGTGTCGGTAGCAGTTTTTGTCCCGATGATTCCGCAACAAAAACCGCTACAGACCCGCAAAGGGTGAAAAGACAGCTGCTCTTATAAGAGTGGTCTTAGAGGACAAGAGTGGTCTTAGAGGACAAGAGTGGTCTTAGAGGACAGAAAGTGTCACCTGACACTAAAGACCACCATGTATGTGGCTGCCTGAGTGATGGTCTTTAATGACAGGTCCTCTGTGATACAGGTGGTCACTCAAAGAAGGTTCTTCTGTATTCAGTTAGTGTGCCTTGCATGTTAACCCTTTTAGCCCCACAGGCGCATTTCCCAAATTTTGTAAGTGTTACTTAACGACTATGTACCAGCTGCAGGAGATGGATTGACCATGATAATTCAAGGGTAGTGCCAGATATGCTTGGCGCCTAAAGGCGCCAAGCATATCTGGCACTACCCTTGAATTATCATGGTCAATCCATCTCCTGCCGCAGGGTCCCAGGGCTAAATGGGTTATGGTAGAGCATGTTGTTAACTTATTTCAGATTTTTGTCTGTGTTGCAGTTTGTTATGGAAGACGGTCTATGTTTTATATTCATTTTAAATTTATATTTTTAATCGTTCATCCTACTCTGATTTAATTTATTGTGATCTTATTTTACTAGTGTCTGATTTTTGTGGTTGTTGACTCTAGGGCGCTTTGTTTTTTAAAATCAGTAGGCTTGTTTGTTGTTTGTAAATACAATTTTTAATATTATTCTCCGAACAGATGTACATTTTTCTTTTGGAAGCAGGCTTCCTATTTTTTTTATAGCAGGCTTGGTGGGTCAGGCCAGGGTCTGTACAGTCTGTGAACATTTGTGAAAGTTGTTAAAAAAAATGACAAGGCTTTTTCAGGGCCCTGGAAAGTCTGTCGATTTCAGTCCTTTTCCTTAAAGTGTGTTAAAGTTTGTAAAAAATGACAAAGTGCTGGCAATCTTTTGTCTACTTCTTTTTTTATCTCCCCCAATTTGTGACTATTCCATTGCGAACGGTCATGCTGACGCTTGTTGCAAGTGATCTATATTTAGCTCTGATCATAAAGTGACTGCATGGCCTTTATGCTGAACATTCAGATTGGTTGTTTACGCTTCTACCGAGCTCCGCCGTTCGCTAAGCGTTCTTTTATTTTGGTATCTCTTCATGCATTAGGCACGAAAGCTTCAAATGAGCTGCTGATACAGAGTGATCTAAAAGTGTGTAAACCTTCAGGCTTCAGTTTGGGTTTGTGAAACGTTTATGAAAAGTTTGTGAACTTCGTCCCTGCTTTTCTGTACGGACCCTGTCAGGCGGTGGAGCGTTTGACGCCTATCCTAGATGAGGTCACTTGGAATGAGTCTGGGGTGAACATTTCTTCAGACCCTTTCAGTGCCCTGTATTTGGAATCACCTTTGTGGCATTAAACCTGTTAGTCCCAAGGTCCCATTTCTCAAATTTTGGAGGTGTTGCCTAATGACTATGTACCAGTTGCAGGAGATGGCTTGACCATGATAATTCAAGGGTAGTGCCAGATTAGCTTGGCGCCTGAAGGCGCCAAGCTAATCTGGCACTACCCCTGAATTGTCATAGTCAATCCATCTCCTGCTGTAGGGACTCGGGGCTAAATGGGTTCAACTCTTCACTATGAATTTTCCTGTTGAAATATTGTCTGCAGATGAGTACTTTTGTGCTCGTAATTGGTGTACGTGTACCCTGTACTGTTGTTGCTACAAAATGTTACCTCTTTCTCTTGCCTCAAAGGCAGCTCAGTGCCAGTTCCTGACTCGTGTGGTGCCAGGCTGATAAGGTAGCACTCTAGAGCTGTCACGGTCAATCCGTTTTCTGACATGTACGTATACTACTCACAATAATACGGATGATATTGGACCAGAAATGGGCAAAAAGAACATAGGACTATTTACAAACAAGAGATACATCGTCATGAGCTCCCATGGCTGGGGGGAGGGGGGGGGGGGGGGGGGGGGGTTGATGATGGTTTATGTCTATTGCAACTGGGTGGCGTTTGCCTTGCCCCATGATCATCATTTCAAATAATCATATGCACAACCCTGTCAGATTTTCAGATTTCGTCTGGGAATGTTTAGACACAGCTGTACAATCTTGTAGACCCAGTCTGCAGCCTTTTCCCCAAATACCAAAATATTAACCCTTTTGCGTGTCGGGGGAATCGTCGCGACAAAAAATGCCTCCGGCACGCAGCGGGTTAATGTTTGACTATTTTTCAGGATGGTCCTTAACTCTTTTAGCCCTGGGACCCTGCAGCAGGAGATAGATTGATCATGATAATTCAAGGGTAGTGCCAGATGAGCTTGGCGTCTGAAGGCACCAAGCTCATCTGGCGCTACCCTTGAATTATCATGATCAATCCATCTCTTACAACTGGTACATAGTCGTTAGACAACACCTCCAGAAGTTTGGAAATGTGACCTTGGGTTTAAGAGGGTTAACTTATTGTGAGCGGTATGCTCCCTGGCAGTTGACTCGGCGTTTTTTTGCATTTGGCTGTGGAAGGGAAAGGGCAGAAGAGCATACCAAAGACACATTTTGCACAAAGAGAATTTTTAATGTTGGTGTTGGTTTCTGCATTTTTTTGTTGGGGGGGGGGGGGGGTTAACTTGTTCCAAATTTGCCACACATGGATATGCAGCTTTTTGTGTACCGGGATGCGGCGCGTCTCCCAGTGAGTGAACCCCTACGCTGTCGGGAACACAAGATACACCACCCACCTGCCAGAGGCACAGAGCCTGATGAGTGCCTTCATAGCGTGTCACCTGTATGCCTCTCGCTGGCATTTATATCAGGGCTGCCCTGGGGAAAAGGGGAGTTTTGAAGGGCTCAGGCGCGAAGTCCAATATTACATAACCAGCGCAAATCGCACCTTGCTCCTGGCTGTGAGTGTGACGGTGTTAACCACTTCGTTGCCAAGAATGTGGGAAACAAAGCGGTGTCAGCAAGAGGCGTAGATCCTCATGAGCCCCCGCGACTGCGGTAAGTTAGTGCGACTGCGGTAAGTTAGTGCGACTGCGGTAAGTTAGTGCGACTGCGGTAAGTTAGTGCGACTGCGGTAAGTTAGTGCGACTGTGGTAAGTTAGTGCGACTGCGGTAAGTTAGTGCGACTTAGTGCGACTGCGGTAAGTTAGTGCGACTGCGGTAAGTTAGTGCGACTGCGGTAAGTTAGTGCGACTGCGGTAAGTTAGTGCGACTGCGGGGGGCTCATGAGGATCTATGCCTCTTGCAGTTGGATCGTGCGGACTTTTTCTCAGCAGGGAAGGGGTTCATTCTTCAGTTTAACCCCTTTGCGCATGCCTTGGGTGGGGTTAACTACTTTTTAGTTCCCAGGGTCACCCTGGTCAGCCCCACAGGGTGGGTTTTCCCCTCTATTCTGGGGCACGTGTTTCTGTCTACCCTTGGCCCATTCACCTGTATTTTCCTTTTTTAAACTCTCCCTACTGTCTGCGCTGTCTGTAGCTCATGATATTGGACGTGTGTTGCTAAATGGTCTTAGGTTTATTTAGCGTATACATTCAATATTCTGTTTAGTTTTTTTTTTTTTTTTTCACAAGCAGTGCAGGCACGTCCTGAGAAAGTCTTGTTGCTGTTGGGACGTTAAGCGATGTACAACCAATCAACCCTTTGCACATGCAGCCACCAGCACCGTAAACAATATGGGTGGTCACATGCACAAGGTTAAGGGGTTTAAGGAAGTCATGTAATCAGATATTTAAAACATTGTTGCATGTATGGTTACTAGCATGAATCTTGGTGCCTTGTGTTGTTGTTTTGCTATTTCAGTGTGAGATGCAGATTTTTTTTCTGTGAGCAGAGTGACAGCAAGCGAAACTTTTGGAAGGGCGTTCTCCCTCAGTGGAACGTTGTATTGTAAATTATGAGGAAAAGATAAATGTGCTTCATGTTTCAGTCAAATTGTGGTGATTTTTTGGTTGGAAGAGAATGGGATTTTGAGCATCGACCTTGTGTGTGTGTTAATGTATGTGTGCCTGTGTTTGTGTGTGTATTCATGTTTGTGCGTGTCAGAATCATAATTTTATTCAACCTATTTTGATTTAGTGCCATGGGTTCATTTCCCATATTTTGGAAGTGTTACTTGACGACTATGTACCAGTTGCAAATTGTGGGTTGGCCATGATGATTCAAGGGTAGTGCCGAATTATCATGGTCAGTCAGTCTCCTGCTGTAGGGCGTTGGGGCTAAATGGGTTATTGTGTGCTCACAGCTTGGTGCGTATGAGGGGGGGGGGGGGGGATGCGCAAGCATGAGTATGTTTTATCAGTATAAAACTTGATCTTTGTGTGCGTCATTGTTGTGTGGGGTGTGGCCGCACAAGGGTGCGTATGTGTGTTATCAGTTTGAAACTTGACCTTGTGTGTGTGTCACGGCGTGTGCGCATGTGAGTGTTGGTAAAGGTTTGATGCGATAACACGGCTATGCAACAATCAAGAGGTTGATGGTGTGTGTAGTCAAATTGTCGATAGGTGATAAGCTATGGACGCGGGTTATTGCCCTTGATCGTAACAGTTTCCTGTCCAAAGAGTATGCTGTGATCAGCACAGGAGTAACCAGTCGGTCATGTCCCTTGACAAGGGCTCGTGTATTGATTAGCGGAGCATGTCAGGGCACATAACTCAGGGATTTTCTCGCCCCTTTGATCATAGTCAAGGCCGTAGTGGGGCGATTCTCAAAAATGGTGGCCCACGGGAGGTGCCCAGCTCCTGGGGACGGTAATGACGCAGTAACAGTAAGATTAACCATTTTAGTCCCAAGGTCCCATTTTCTCAAATTTTGGAGGTGCTGCCTAACGACTATGTACCAGTTGCAGGAGATGGATTGACCATGATAATTCAAGGGTAGTGCCAGATTAGCTTGGCGCCTGAAAGACGCCATGCTAATCTGGCACTACCCTTGAATTATCATGGTCAATTCATCTCCTGCTGTAGCTAAAGGGGTTAATGTTTCCCGTTGTGTACACGGCATACACATATCACACTGAGAAACAAATTGCAAAAGCTTTTGGTCAGTGTTACTTGTGGCATGGCCCGGCGGACGTGTGACATGATAGCTTTTGGTCAGTGTTACTTGTGGCATGGCCCGGCGGACGTGTGACATGATAGTGGTGGGTGTAAACACCTTGGTCAGTGTTACTTGTGGCATGGCCCGGCGGACGTGTGACATGATAGTGGTGGGTGTAAACACCTTGGTCAGTGTTACTTGTGGCATGGCCCGGCGGACGTGTGACATGATAGTGGTGGGTGTAAACACCTTGGTCAGTGTTACTTGTGGCATGGCCCGGCGGACGTGTGACATGATAGTGGTGGGTGTAAACACCTTGGTCAGTGTTACTTGTGGCATGGCCCGGCGGACGTGTGACATGATAGTGGTGGGTGTAAACACCTGGGCGTGGTGCTGAGCAGCTTCAATAAATTGCTTTGAAAATAATATTCAGCAGAACAGAATGACATCAACAAACATTCCCCACCCGGGTCTGCCCTGGGGGACTTGGGTGGGGTTAACAACTTTTTAGTTCCCGGCAGGGTCACCCTGGTCAGCCCCACAGGGTGGGTTTTCCCCTCTATTCTGGGGCATGTGTTTCTGTCTACCCTTGGTCCTTTCACCTGTATTTTCCTTTTTAAACTCTCCCTACTGTCTGCGCTGCCTGTAGCTCTTGATATTGGATGCATGTTGCTAAATGGTCTTAGCTTTATTTAGGACCCCATGTTGTAGTTTTTTTTTTTTTTTTTTTTAACGTATTGGACCGGCTGGCGACATACATTCACTGAATATTCTGTTGTGTGTGTTTTTTTGTGTGTTTTTTTCACAAGCAGTCGGGACGTTAAGCAATGTACAATCAATCAATCAATAAACATACGTATATTTCAACGATGTGTTTGTGTTCAGAATAGTGCGTATCATTGCACAGCTGAAAATATCTACCCGGCGTAACTTGACCCGGCATTCGTTAAGGCCCCGCCACACGTGCCGGTTGTGCCCCGATTTTGAAGCCGATTGCGATCGGATGACGTCAATTATCCGATCCGGTCCCAATCGGCTGGGAATCGGGTGTCTAGAACCTGCTCTATTTTTCCGATCCGAATCTGTCCCGATCGTAAGCTTCCGCAACCAATCAGAGCGCGTCTCGCAAATCATGTCGTTTCAGCACGGTTTGCAAATGGCGGAACACGCCTGTTGTGATCAGTACCACCGCCGTTGCGATGTTTCGCACGCCTCTTCCCGAATATCAGTGATGCAAAACTGCTGATAATGCAAGCACATCATCATCACTGTCAAAACTAGCAGTCATTTTGCAGAACATGTACGACTTTGATCTTCGGTTCAAACCGGTCGGCTGAACAAGTCGGGACTAAAATGTGTGGCAGTGCACACGTTTTTTAGTCCGGCCCGATCACCTACCGATTCGAAAACTGATCGGGAATCGGCCTCAAAACCGGGCATGTGTAGCGGGGCCTTTACTGAAATAATGCATGTAGAACTGGCTGGTCATACAGAAAGCATGCAGTGTTGTAACCCCCGCCGGGGCCTCAGTTATTTTGGGGGCTCTAGAACCGCAGTGTTGTAACCCCGGCCGGGGCCTCAGTTATTTTGGGGGCTCTTGAATCGCAGTGTTGTAACCCCGGCCGGGGCCTCAGTTATTTGGGGGGCTCTAGAACCGAGCTGTTCTTCGGTATGTGCTTGGTCTACAAGCTGGTAGTGTTAGGGACTCTTCAGTTTCTACTTATTTTTTGGTGATGATGTGTGCACCTCGTGGCCGGTGTTGTGTGTGAGTGTGCGTGTATGTTTGAAGAAAAATAAATAAATACGATCTCATTCAGCCCCACGGCCGTATTTCCCAAATTTTGGAGGCGTCATCTAACGACTACGCACCAGTTCAGAGATGGGTGTGATGAAGCTCTATGCTCGTGCATAGTGCTCACACCGTAGGATTAGTACGGTACGGTTTTTGTTAACGGTTTGTTTGTGCCGATAGTCCGTGGGGCCTGCTCTCTACGTGAAATCTGTAAGACATGGTTAGCACGGAGTTTTGGTGAGTTCTGTTTAGTGAGTTCTAGGCAAAAGCTGTGTCTGTCAGAGGGGGAGCTGGGTGGCTCGGTGGTAAAAGCGTTTGCCTCCAGACCAAAAGGTCCCGGGTTCGAATCCAGCTTGGGTCACAATTTGCTCAGACCCTTTTTCGTTGTCCCCGTCTTTGAAATCACCCTCGTGGTGGACAAAAGACGTTAAGCCCTAAACATTTAACATTTTTTTTGTGTGTCTGTCAGAGGTCTAGATCGGTAGTACGGGCTGTCTTGTCTATGGAACGGTTGTGTTTGAGATACCTAGCCCGTATTCCAAGACTCTGAAGCCTAGATTTCAGGTATGTTTCTATATATGTAGTATTGATAGTTGCTTAGTTAAAGACAGTATGCATTGCTAAGAGTAATTTGTTTGTATAGTGTTGGCCGGTTTGGTTCAGTTATGTTGGTTTAGAATTCAGTGAAGTAACCGGTGTTTTTGGTATACAGTTATTTACCGAGATGGATGACTAAAGGAATGGAGGTGTGTATGTCTAAGTCGCTATGAAGGTAGTACTTGATGGTTAAGCATAGTCTTTTCCAGTGTATAGAGTAGTGTATAGCAAGAGTGTTAGGCTATAGTCTGTTTCAAGATAGTGACAGAGATATGGGGGTGTTACGGAAGTAGACAGTTTATGAAGCACGTGTGTGTGTGTGAATGAACGTGTGAGTTATTTGTATCAGCCAGGTTACGTGACGTTTCTCATTTATCCAATATGTGGTGTGTTTAGCAAGTGTTACGTTGGGACTTTTGTTGTCTATTCAGAGTTCTTGTAAAGAGTGCAACGACGGACGCCGAGACGTCGAGTCACAGGTGGGACCTAACGTGAGGTCATCCCTCCAGCTCTTCACTGAGAGTGAGTCTGACCGGGACCAAGACACCCGAGTCAAAGCGAGAACTGCGCTACCGTACGAGAACGAGGACGTCCGTGCCAAAGAGACAGGACGGCAAGAAGAAGCGTACGACGAAGGACTTTCACGCCTAGACGTGAGAAGGACCAACGTAACCAGTCAATAACATCAAACAGGTTGGAGACAGTGTGAAACTAAAACCTAGCCTGGCAAAGATATTGTGATGTGTATGTGATGTATATAGCTTGATAGTGTGAGCGGTTTTTTTTTTTTTTTTTTTTTGTATATTTATATTGTATAAAGTCACTTTAGAAAGGGAACCCGTGTGTTTGTTTTACCGCATGAATGCGCCCGTCTGAGTCAGTGGCGGTGTATGCGTCTGTTGCGTGAGAGTCTGTACGTGCGACTGTGGGCAAGTCTGCGTGCGTTACAATGGGTCGACCATGATAATTCAAGGGTAGTGCCAGATTAGCTTGACGCCTTCAGGCGCCAAGCTAATCTGGCACTACCCTTGAATTATCATGGGGGAGCTGGGTGGCTCGGTGGTAACAGCGTTTGCCTCCAGACCAAAAGGTCCCGGGATCGAATCCAGCTTGGGTCAAAATTTGCTCAGACCCTTTTTCGTTGTCCCCGTCTTTGAAATCACCCTCGTGGTGGACAAAAGACGTTAAGCCCTAAACATTTTTGAATTATCATGGTCGACCCATCTCCTGCTGTAGGGATTTGGGCCCAGTCTGAATGGGTTAAACAAAACTCTTGAAATGCGAGGCAGTGATTCAGTTGAAGTGATCCGCACTGCCGGTTACCAAACATCGCTGTTTACGCCCGTACACCTTCTGAAATGCGGTATGTTTTTTTTAAATTAAAAAATCACACCCTCACCCATTTGACATGAACGAGCAAGACGGACGCCGCGGAAAGATTACAAGCCCGACCCATTTTTCTCACCGATGCACGCGAGTGGAAAATATGGCCGCGCACACACTGGTTTGTATCTACATGCTGTGCGCGATGCGCCCGTTCGCTTCAGATCACCGCACACCGCATAGTAGACGGTGGCTTTGAATACACCGTGCCGCTGCCCTTTGTCGAAGTTTTAATAAATAACGTAAAAGCAGTCAAAACGGTATGACGATAAAAACATTAACCCTTTTAGCCCCAAGGTCCCATTTCTCAGTCAAATGTTGGAGGTGTTGCCTAACGACTGTGTACCAGTTGCAAGAGATGGATTCTCACAAACCAGATAGGTGAGGCTAGCGCTGGCAGAATTGTATGCAAACCAAGGGGAATCACAGCGCTGGACAGACAAACAGTTAGATCCCCTGCCCCCGCCTATCAGGCACCCAATCGCCAGCCCACAGAAAAATACGCAGGTATAGAACAAGACGATCATTTCCATCCTCAAAAAGAATGGATCATGTCTCTTATATAACCCATGTCTTTCGCCGGAACTTAGGAAGTAGGCAGGGGAAACATACACACACAAACATGAAGGTGCGCTACTATATCATCATCATCATCATCATCAGTCCCTTGCCCGAACTGGGCGTTGGGGGGACTGAAAGGCAGCAGCAACAGACAGTGCTCTCCACTGAGTTCTATTTTGGGCGGTGGCAAGCAAGTCTGACATCTCGAGTTCGGTCCATTCTTTTATGTTTGCGACCCAACTCTTTCTCTGACGACCTCGCCGACGACTTCCTTCGAGAGTGCCTTGGAGGATAGTCTTGGACAAGGTGTTGTGTCGGGTCACGTGGCCAAACCAAGCAAGCTTGCGCCGTTTCACGGTTGCCAGAAGGGGTTCATGTGGGCCCACCAGGGAAGTGACGATGCTCCGTACATATTCGTTGGTCTTGTGCTCGCGGTACGAGATGCGGAGCAACTTCCTCAGGCACTTGTTCTCAAAGGCCTGGATTTTCTTTTCTGAGTCTGCAAGCAGTGTCCAAGTCTCACAGCCGTAGAGTAGAATAGACACTATGAGGGACTTGTAAAGCCTGTACTTGATGGTGAAGCTGATGGAGTTACTTCGCCATATCCTGTCCAGCCTGGCCATTGCGGATGTTGCTATACCTATCCTGATACGGATCTCTGCTATGCAACTACCGTCTTTGGACAGGGTGGCTCCCAAGTACTTGAAGCTATTGACCTCTTCTAGCTTTTGGCCAACAGATGAAGGCCATAAAATCTGGTTCAGCGGAAAAGAAACCAAGCACGAACATGGCGTAGCTTTTATCGTAAGCCGGGAAAGAGGTGGTTGGAACTGTCATCAGCTGCACCCCCGTGTCAAGCAGACTAATCTCCATCCGCATCTCCGCCCGACCGCACAACATCACTATCATACAAGTATACGCTCCAACAGCAGACCATGATGATGAAGAATTAGAAGAATTTTACGAACAACTGGACAACATCATCAAGAAAACACCTAAGAAAGACATTCTGACTGTCCTCGGTGACTGGAATGCAAAGATCGGCCCTGACGCCTACCAACAATGGGCAGGAACAGCTGGCAAGTTTGGCCTTGGAGAAACAAATGACAGAGGCCTGCGACTTTTAGAGTTCGCAGAGAGTCACCGTCTCACCGTTGCTAATACCCTCCATCCACACAAGAAGTCAAGAACAGTGACATGGCAGTCGCCAGGAGGCCTGGTCCATAACCAGATTGACTTCATCTTGCTGCCTCGACGATTCAAATCCAGCGTTAACAAAGCACAAACGAGGTCCTTTCCTGGCGCTGATATTGGCAGCGACCACAACCTCGTCCTTACTAGCCTCAAGTTGAAGCTGGCATTGAAACGAGATAGCAAGAACCCTCGCATCAGATTCGACCTCCAGAAGCTAAAAGACCCGGAAGTAGAAGAGCTCTTCCAAGCCCAGGTGGGAGGCAGATTTGCAGCCTTGGCTACTTTGGACTGCGACGTAGACACCCTTGCTGGAAATATAAAAGAGGTGTTACTTTCTACAGCAGAAGAAGTGCTGGGGAAGCAGAGGAAGCGCAAACAGCCCTGGGTCACCGATGACATCCTCGATCTCTGTGATGAGAGGAGAGCCTGGAAGAAAAAGCCGAGAGGCCACGACCTCACATCAGCAAACAAGTACAGACTTGTCAACAAGAAGATCAGGAAGAGGATGAAAGAAGCCAAAGAAGATTGGATTGAAGACCAGTGTTGTAGCGTGGAAGAGGGCATGGCAAATGGCAACAGCAAGAAGGCTTATGAAACGCTAAGGACCCTCACCAAGACTCAACAGCGAACAGCCACAGTCATCGAAGACAGCAGCGGCCAACTCCTTACGGAAAACACTGCTGTACTAAACAGATGGACTGAGTACTGCCGAGACTTGTATAACTACAAGGCTGAGCCAGACACCAGCATCCCCCAAAACAACCAGGCTGGGGCCAGGAAGGCTGAAGACCTGCCAGTGTTAGCGCTACTATATGTGGTCGGGTAAATACCCTGATTTCCCACAGTAGATGCACAGAACATTACACAACAATGTAATTTAAGGGTAGTGCCAGGTTAGCTTGGCGCCTGAAGGCGCCAAGCTAGTCTGGCACTACTCTTGAATTATCATGGTCAAGCCATCTCCTGCTGTAGGGATCCGGGACTAAAAGGGTTAACTGTGGCTAATTTGGTTTACGGTGTCAAGTTACGACCGTTCAGCAGTGCAGCAATCGTACTTTGCAAGTGTGTTACAAACAAGATGGGATGAACCATAACCCACAAAATCCTTTCTATATGAGAGCTGTCTTCGTTGTCAAGGGTCTCTAC
Organism: Semisulcospira habei; assembly: GCA_036245525.1. Lineage (NCBI taxonomy): Eukaryota > Metazoa > Mollusca > Gastropoda > Semisulcospiridae > Semisulcospira > Semisulcospira habei. The sequence goes on from BTPG01000005.1 coordinate 186,562,558, forward strand.
CTTTTGTCTTTGACTTGTTTCTGATGTTGAAATATCTCCTTTTGAAAAAGCCTCGCAGATTTGCCAATGCGTCATAGTGAACTCTAGAAGGGGCGCGCGCAGTGCATACGCGTCATTGGTTTGTCAGACGTCATTTGTCATGACGTATATTTTTGTTTTTACGTAATTTTATATTTAACGTGATATGAGATTCGCTTTCGTTTTAAGATTTGGGGAAAATGATGACAAAACTAGAATTTCACGGTACAATTTCAGTCTTGCTATAATTTGTGTGAAATCAGGTTGATTTTACCTAGCTACATGCTATACTAAGTACACCTGCATGCTCTTCTGAAAGCGCGTCGATGTGTGCGTGCGTGCATATGCATATGTTCATGCGACCTCCGGGCACTTGAGGATCTATGCCTCTTGGAGATGCGCGCATAATTATATGTCATTGGTTTGTCAAACGTCATTTGTCATGACGTATTTTTTTGTTTTTGCGTAATTTTATATTTAACTTGTGCGGGAGTGCATGCGCGCTCTGCAAGCATCCTCAAAGGGCATAGATGTTCATGCGCCATCCGGGCACATGAGGATCTATGCTTCTTGGAGATGCGCGCATATGTGTGAGAAAGTGAGAGAGAGAGAATTGCGTCATATTCAGTGTATGCGTGGTGACGAAGTTGCTTCTTTTACGTCACCGGGACTGTCTGACTTTCTCTAGAAGGGAAGTTTTTTTTTTTACTGTTTTAATTATTTTCTGAAAAGAATAAATTTTTACTAAAGAAGTTGAAAGGATACAAATCTGGCTAACGAACTCATCCAATGTCTTACTCAAACTAGCTATATGCAAAAGTTCAAGTAAATATGACAAAAATTACGGACTCTAATCTGGGTCAACCGACTTTCTATAAACGGTTGTTTATGTCTTCAATGAGACATTCAATTACAATATGCTCGGAGGCTCTCTTAGCCACCTACTTAAGAAAGTATTTCGCTAAGTTTCAAGCTTGTGTGTACAGAAATATCGGAGATTCTCTTGTTTTCATACATACGCACACACGTACATACGCACAACATACATACGGCACTTCCCGCCAAATGTACTTTCCGTCAGCAGCCGGCGAGGTTAGCGAAACTAGACATGACGTACTTTTTATCTTGTTTCTTCAATTGTTAGAGATTTAGCCTGCCCGTCTTTGACATCATGTACATGCTATTAAACTATTAAATGCGCCCCACCGCGAACCGTCCTAAAAAGTCCCTTGTATAAAATGAAGGGACTTAAAAAATGAAACTGATGTTAAAAACAATTCATGAATGTGTGTGCCACCAGTCAGACAACTGGTGGGCAGGTAAGCAGGCAATTCATACCTAATACTTTAAAAAAATTACCCTCCATATCGCACTTCTGACCACAATTTCACAGGACAACCTAATTAGATACTGTTCAGTTATCGCCAGTAGCCGCGGTGTGTTCGACAAAGCCCCAAATTAATACTGGGTGATTACAGTTTTATAAATAATGTAATGATTAGCGTGCTGGTCCGTGATTTTGGACCTTACGGCTTTCAGCCGTAAGGTCCAAAATCACAGACCAGCACACGTCATATCGCGGCTGACCGCAGCAGTTATCAGTTGACAACTGAATGGGAGCTATTTCACTAACCTCCAGACTAGTGATAGCATTAGGCCTACTACTCTTAAACCTGACGCACGCAGCGCTGATATACTCACGTGACAGCTGCGTACGTACGCGACTGTATAAATAAACCTCCGTTGAATAATTATCATTTACAAACCACCCGATAGACATTTTGCAGGCTCGACTGAAATCCGCAGACCGCGACAACCAAGTCTACAAACCCCAACCCCCCGAAAACAGCTTTCCGAACCGTTGCGCGCTGTTTGAATCATGTCGGCTCCGCACGTGGAAGTGGTGTTGAAGAACGTCTTCTCGACGGTGGGAGAGGGCCCACACTGGGATAGTGCTACGCAGACGCTGAACTGTGTGGACATCTCCAGAGGGAATGTGTACAAGTGGAACGCGATCACTGGTGATCTGACGCATGTGCACTTAGGTAAGTGCGGGACTGAGTGACGCTGATTTTGACTGAGGTACGATTGAGTGCACTGACGTAATAAAGTCAGTGAGTCACAGACTTTCCAGACGGGCTGCATCGTTGGGCTGTGGTTATCCCATTACATCCTGACGGTGAATTGTTTACAATTTTTTTTATTGTCGAAAGAAAGCTTCAACGAGATAGCCTACGAAAGCTTACGATTACGAGATAGATCAACCATTATTTTTAGTTGAAGGGTGGTGCCAGAATAGCTTGGCGCCTAAGGCGCCAAGCTATTCTGGCACCACCTTTGAACTATCGTCAACTTTATTTAAATCAATAGTGTATCAGGATGAAAAGGGTTAAGGCGACCTACTCCAGACAGTGAAGGAGTTAATTGTTCGCGGCAACATCTCCGTCCTTTACAAATATTCCTACGGTGTGTCAACCGTACAATCATGCTGGACAAAAGAGCTAACTCACATTGTGAAGTTTCAATGTCGTCAAACAAAGGCTATATTACATGCTCTTCTTCTCCTTTGTAGGCACAAGAGTTCCGTCCGTTACACTCACCACCCAGTGGGTAAACTCTGGTACCGTGGCTTGTGCCTGCCCATATGGTTTGTGAAAAGAAAGGTTACAAAAGCCTTGGTTGTGGCAAGACAACATTGATAAACTGTTGTGTCGACGAATGCTAGCACTGAAGCCCGCCATGAAGTAGGTAGCTGTTAACCCTTTTAGCCCCAAGGTCCCATTTCTCAAATTTTGGAGGTCTTGCCTAATGTACCAGTTGCAGGAGATGGATTACCCATAATAATTCAAGGGTAGTGCCAGATGAGCTTGGCGCCTGAAGGCGACAAGCTCATCTGGCACTACCCTTGCATTATCATGGTCGATCCATCTCCTGCTGTAGGGACTGGGGGATAAATGGGTTAAGGTGAGCAAACTCTTCTCTGAAAGTCTTCCTGTCTGCTGGCTTGACACAACCGCGCTCGTCAGTCTCTCTATTTTTTTTTCCACAGACGACACAGTCAGCTTCGTAGTGCCCCGCCATGCTGGAGGATACGTCATCGGTTTGGGTCGCAAGTTGTCACTGTTGGAGTGGGACACCGCCACCGCCACCACCATCGTCCAGGTAGATGAGATCGCCACCAACCGCTTCAACGACGGCAAATGTGACGCTAGCGGCCGTCTGTGGGCAGGTATGAGATAGGGCAGAGGGAAGACATGTCGAGAAACGTTTTGTGTTTCAGGATAATGAGTTGTCGGACGCGCTAAAGCAGGAGATTGATCGACCATAACAATTCAAGAGTAGTGCCAGATTAGCTTGGCGCCAAGCTAATCTGGCACTACCCTTGAATTATCATGGTCGATCTATCTCATGCAACTCGTTAGTTGACGCCTCCAAAATTTGGGAATTGAACGTGGTCTTGGGGATTGAACGGGTTAACCACATCGCTGCACTGAGCAACGCCCAAGGGCAACGAGGCATAGATGCTCATGAGCAGGCACGAGGGTTGATGAGGCTCCGTGACTCTGTGCGCGCTTCGTTCACGCTTGTGTTCCTGACTTGTAACCGTGATGTGACCGTTTCTGTCTGGGATGATATCAAAGATACGACTCATGTCCCCGAAGTCTTGCAGCTTCACGGATCGGCGTGTTGTTTTGTCAGTTGTACAAAAGGGTGGCACACCGTACAGAAACACCCCCAGTAGCAAAACGTCTTTGGGCACACGACTGCCGCGGTGGGCCCGCACACAGCTGGCGTTGGTCCGAGGACCCTTGCTGACGGGGACCGGTCCGACGTGCCATCAAACAGCTTGTATCCGTCAGGTCGACAAAAGGCATAATAATAATAATAATAATAATAATAATAATAATAATAATAATAATAATAATAATAATAATAATAATAATAATAATAATAATAATAATAATTAATGCATTATAAGAAGTTGAATGGCTTTTCAGCGTGCGCGACGTCAATGTCGTCTTTGTTGAACAGTTATTGTTTGTTTGGTGGTTGTTTTTGTTTGTTTGTTTGGTGTCGGTTTTTTTTTTTTTCGTCACTGATTGACGCAGATGACGCAAATGACGGAAACTTTCCAGAACAAGACAAGCTAGGAACTTATGCAAATCTCTGGATGAGATATTCATAGTATAATAAGGTGATGCCATCTTCTTTTGTCTCCTTTAGGGCCATAAGGTCCGAAATTACCGATGAGGAGTGACATACATTAAGGCGGACTAATAACGTCGGCTTGGTCTAAATAAGAAGTTGTAGCCTACTGTTATGGCAAACTAAAAACGTAAGGTCTTTCTTTTTTTACTTTTTTTTTTTTTAAGCCGACGTTTTTAATTTGCCATAACAGTAGCTAGATTTTTTTAGACCGAACCGACGTTTTTGTCCGTTTGGCCTGCAAACGACACCAGCTACTTTGGGACTCTTGCTCCTTGTTCGACAGGTACTATGGGCAGCAGGGACGGACAACCCATGGGCGCCTTATACAGTTTGAGTCGCGATGGACAGATCAAGAAACACCTGTCCAACATCAGTGTGTCTAACGGGCTGGCCTGGACAGAAGACAACAGGACCATGTTTTACAACGACACCGACACGCACAAAGTTGCCGCATTCGACTTCGACTTGCACACGGGAGAACTGAGTAAGATATCTCACATAATATCTTACGATATCTTACATAATTGTAAAGTAGGCCCACAATTATGAAACCGCACAGAAAGAACCCTTCTTAAGGACTTTCAGTGCTCAGGGGACGCAACTCTCAGTGTCAGCGAATTAGATCTATTTACCGGTGGAACGTGAGTGGGCATTTCGGTCGAAGGTATTGTCCAACTTGCAACATTTCGAGTTATTGTTTGTATGAAATATGAACCCTTAGTGGCACGTAACGCATGCACATAACATTTGTGTTGCGTAGCCCCCTCAGTTTTTTTTAACATTTAAGTCAGATTTGTTGTTTCTCCGTCCGCCGTTTCCACTCAGTATGGTCAGTAGGTGCAACATAAGGTCCCGCCACACTTGCCGGTTGTGCCCCGATTTTGAAGCCGATTCCGATCCGATTGCGTTCGGATGACGTCATATATCCGATCCGATCCCAATCGGCTGGGAATCGGGTGTCTAGAACCTGCTCTATATTTCCGATCCGAATCGGCCCCGATTGTAAGCTTCAACCAATAAGAGCGCGTCTCGCCCAAAGCACGTCGTTTCAGTTTGAAAATGGCGGAAGATCAGTACCAGTGCTACCACCTTCGTTGCCGATGTCTCGCCCGCCTCTTCCCGAATATGATGCAAAACTGCTGATAATGCAAGCACATCATCATGCTGTCAAAACTAGCAGACATTTTGCAGAAACAGGTACGACTACTTTGATCCTCAGTTCAAACCGGTCGGCTAAAAAAGTCGGGAAATGTGTGGCAGTGCACACGTTTTTATAGTCCGGCCCGATCATCTACCGATTCGAAACTGATCGGGAATCGGCCTCAAAATCGGGCATGTGTGGCGGGGCCTATAAGTAGGCGTTTCGCTCAGAAATTTTTAGCGTTGATATTATCTAACTTCTCAAATTCTTCAATTGTGTTTTCACGGATGATATGAAATTGGTACCAAAGGTGTCCCATAATACCCGCATACAGTTCATAGTACAGTGCATAATACAGTCATATTACATAACATAACACCCGCATACAGTTCATTTTGTGTTGTAACCTCATTCAGCCCCAAGGCAGTATTTCCCAAATTTTGGAGGCGTCATCTAACGGCTATGCACCAGTTGCAGGAGATGGATCGACCATGATAATTCAAAGGTAGTGTCAGATTACGGCGCCAAGCTAATCTGGCACTACCTTTGAATTATCATGGCCGACCCATCTCCTGCTGTAGGGCGTCCGGACTGAAGGGGTTAATTTATCCGCATTATTGTGGTCGTGTATGTTTGACTGAATGACGATATTTGTACTGAGAAATGTGATTGGCCATTGACGTATTTGGGCAAAAACGTTTTGCTCAGCGTGTACTTGTCATGGTAACATGTGGTAAGTTGAGTCTACTTCTTCTTCTCGAATGCTGTCACACTTGGAGTTTGGCTCTCAAAATGAAATCTGTGGTCTTCTGTAGCGCCTCCACAGGCCCGTACAGTTTCTCTTGTAGAGTGGCGTGCTTCTGCCATATCTCCTCCCTCAGCAGCTGGTGGTTTCCACAGTCCTGGAGGATGTGCTCTGTGGTCTGCTCTGCTTCTCCACATGGGCACAGGAGAGATGGCACGAGGTGGAAGCGTCTGTGCAGGTGGAAATTGAGTCGGTTGTGCCAGGTTCTCAAACGGAAGATGGTCACCTGCTCTTGTCAGGACAGCTGATGGAAACTGTCTAGGGTCCGTTGTGGTGGTCTGTACACAGACAATGATGGTCTTCATCTCTGTGAAGCTGACTCCATTTTCATCTTGTTCTTCCTCTGTGCCCACTTTTGCCATTCTGTCAGCTTCTTCATTGCCGTAGATGCCACAATGTGAAGAGATCCACTGCAGCACCAGTCTGGTGCACTTGATGTTTTGCAGTACCTCTTGTAGACGTGGCAGTTTGCTTGCTGTTGCTGCCTCAAGGACAGACATGGCATCAGTCAGGAAGACAATCTGGGTATCAGGGTCTGCAGTGCCACTAAGGGTGTTTGCAGCGCAGACCAGGGCTTCCACCTCAGCTCTGTAATTTGTGCAGTGAAGGCCTGTTGGTACTGCCTCTGCCTGCCATTTTCCGTTTGGGCACTGAATGTACACCCCAGCCCCTCCATTCTGAACTGCATCTGTGGCTGATCCATCGGTGTATGCCCGTATCCATGCTTACTGGGGATACTTTTCTTCGAGCACGGCCAGTGTCAGGGCTTTCTTGCTCACAGTGCTATGCTCATCTTTGGTAGTGTTGTATGGTACAGTGGAAGAGATGGTGATGTTTTCTGGCTTACTTTCCCAGGGTGTAAGGTCGCTAGCAGGATTCAGAGCCTCTACCTGCGCAGGGAGCTTTGCCTGGTGTTTTATCTGCAGTGCTCTCGTATACTTCTTTTCAGTCTCCCTGAGGTTGGTCGTTTCAGTCCTGGCGTTCATAGGATGGTCTTTGGAAGACGACTTTTGTGGACTGTATCAAGGCCTTGCAATCTCTTCTCATTCGCAGGGGTGGGGTGCCTGTTGTATCTTTCCATCTTTTCAATTGGGGTGGATCTCATTGCGCCGGTGATGATACGCAGTGCCTGGTTCTGAACTCTGTCAATGGTCTGCTGGTGTGACTGGGCTGCCGTCAACCATGCATTGGATCTGTACTCAAGGTGTGGTCTCACTGTGTCTTGATATACATTTTTGAGGATCTTTCATTGGCTCCCCATTGTGTTTCAGCCAGCTTCCTCACGATGTTCAGTTTTCTTCTAGCTTTCGCTTCTGCGTTTCAGATGTGCGGCTTCCACGTCAGCCTCTTGTCAAGGGTGACGCCTAGGTATGTCTGTTGGTCTTCATACCGCAGCAAGGTGTTGCCCAGTGTTAGGTTGCCAGCCTTTGCTTTGTTGGAGAGAGAAACAGTGTGGCTTATGATTTTTCTGTGTTGATGGTCACACACCAGTTGTTGGTCCAGTCTGTCAGCCTGTCCAGGGCTAGCTGCGTCCTGTATGTAGCGGTTGTTGCATACTCTTCTGTGCACGAGAGTACCAGGTCATCTGCGTACAGAGCTGAGTGGACTCCTTTTGGTAGCTCTGGCACAAGGTCGTTGATGAAGAGTATGAACAGGGTCGGTGACAGGATTCCCCCCTGTGGCACCCCCTGACGCAGCAGCACTTTTTGGCCAGTCACACGGGCTCTGCGATTGTGCAGGTATGACTTGGTCCACCGGTACATGTTCCCTTGGATGCCACTGCGAAGGAGTTTCACAAGGAGACCATCCTTCCACACCTTGTCGAAAGCCTTCTGTAGGTCAATGAAGGCAGCTAATGTCACCTTCTGATCTTGTAAGACATCTTCTATGACCTGTGCAAGGTGTGTTGTCTGGTTTTCTGTACTCTTGTAGCTAGTTGCGTCTACTTATCACATGTTACCTTGGTAACATGTGATAAGGAGACTCCCCTTGCCTGGATATCTCTCTCGCTGTCTTGGAGCATTACCCACTTTCTTGGACCTGATTCTGAGTTAGGAATAACTCCCATTAACCCCTTCTCTGCCGAAAAGGTGAAAATCAATCGACTGCTAGCGGCATAGTCCCTGCATCTGCGGGGGCTCATGGGGATCTATGGCTCTTGCTGGCTCTAATAAGTATCACTTTTGCATCCGTGTTTCTTTGGCTGCTGTGTTGTTGTTTTTTGTTGCTGTTGTTGTTTTATTCTTTTTTGTTTTCTATTATTTGTTTAGAACCTTTTTTCGTTCAATTTACAAGGATGTCAGAAACAACATGTGACCACTGGCCGTGAAAGGATTAAATACATTAAATTGATTCAATAAACGAATTAAATCATTTGTTCAACGCCAACCTGTGTAGGTAACCAGCGGACTGCGGTGAACTGCCCTGACATCCTGCCTGACGGGATGACCATTGACACAGAGGGAAAACTTTGGGTGGCAGGCTTTGGTGCAGGCGCTGTCTTTAAGTTTGATCCAGAAACGGGTAAGTCTGAATACAGTATGATCCTGAAACGGATAAGTCAGCATACAGTTCTGGAACACGAAACGTTCAAATAGGTCTGCTTGCTCCGCTGTTATGATCCGAAAACACTGTCCACTATCACGATCTAGAAACCGGTATGTCTGCATACATCTATGATCCTGAAATGAGTAGGTTTCCACCCAGGGCTCTATTTGATTTTCAAGGCGCAGGTGGGGATTGAGTTAGTTAGTTATTGGGGTTTAACGCCGAGCAGGCGACTAAAGCCATCTGACGGCGGGCAGGATGCAAGTCTGGTCAGCCAGACCAAGAGAAAGGTCTTAAGACGTGATGTCAATACAGTTTACAAGCAGGCGACTAAAGCCATCTGACGGCGGGCAGGATACAAGTCTGGTCAGCCAGACCAAGAGAAAGGTCTTAAGACATTATGTCAATACAGTTTACAAGCAGGCGACTAAAGCTATCTCACGGCGGGCAGGGTAAAAGTCTGGTCAGCCCGACGAAGAGAAAGGTCTTAAGACGTGATGTCAATACAGTTTACAAGCAGGCGACTAAAGCCATCTCACGGCGGGCAGGATACATTGATTGATTGATTGTACATTGCTTAACGTCCCGACAGCAACAAGGCTTTCTCAGGACGTGCCTGCACTGCTTGTGAAAAAAAATAAATAAACAGAACATTGAATGTATGTCGCCAGCCGGTCAAATACGTTAAATAAACCTAACACATGGGGCCTAAATAAACCTAAGACCATTTAGCAACACACATCCAATAACAAGAGCTACAGGCAGTGCAGACAGTAGGAAGAGTTTTAAAAAGGCAAATACAGGTGAATGGACAAAGGGTAGACAGAAACACATGCCCCAGAATAGAGAGAGAAAAACCCACCCTGTGGGGCTGACCAGGGTGACCCTGGGAACTAAAAAATACCTAACCCCACCCAAGTCCCCCAGGGCAGACCCGGGTGGGGGGGGCAGGATACAAGTCTGGTCAGCCAGACCAAGAGAAAGGTCTTAAGACGTGATGTCAATACAGTTTACAAGCAGGCGACTAAAGCCATCTGACGGCGGGAAGGGTACAAGTCTGGTCAGCCCGACCAAGAGAAAGGTCTTAAGACGTGATGTCAATACAGTTTACAAGCAGGCGACTAAAGCCATCTGACGGCGGGCAGGATACAAGTCTGGTCAGCCAGATCAAGAGAAAGGTCTTAAGACATGATGTCAATACAGTTTACAAGCAGGCGACTAAAGCCATCTGACGGCGGGCAGGGTACAAGTCTGGTCAGCCAGACCAAGAGAAAGGTCTTAAGACGTGATGTCAATACAGTTTACAAGCAGGCGACTAAAGCCATCTGACGGCGGGAAGGGTAAAAGTCTGGTCAGCCAGATCAAGAGAAAGGTCTTAAGACGTGATGTCAATACAGTTTACAAGCAGGCGACTAAAGCCATCTGACGGCGGGAAGGGTACAAGTCTGGTCAGCCCGACCAAGAGAAAGGTCTTAAGACGTGATGTCAATACAGTTTACAAGCAGGCGACTAAAGCCATCTCACGGCGGGAAGGGTACAAGTCTGGTCAGCCCGACCAAGGGAAAGGTCTTAAGACGTGATGTCAATACAGTTTACAAGCAGGCGACTAAAGCCATCTCACGGTGGGAAGGGTACAAGTGCGGTCAGCCAGACCAAGAGAAAGGTCTTAAAACATGATGTCAATACAGTTTACAAGCAGGCGACTAAAGCCATCTCACGGCGGGAAGGGTACAAGTGCGGTCAGCCAGACCAAGAGAAAGGTCTTAAGACATGATGTCAATACAGTTTACAAGCAGGCGACTAAAGCCATCTCACGGCGGGCAGGATACAAGTCTGGTCAGCCAGACCAAGAGAAAGGTCTTAAGACGTGATGCCAATACAGTTTACAAGTAACACTCAGCGCTGGACAGACAAACAGTTAGATCCCCTGCCCCCGCCTATCAGGCACCCAATCGCCAGCCCACAGAGAAATACGCAGGTATAGAACAAGACGATCATTTGCATTCTCTAAAAGAATGCATCAGGTCTCTTATATAACCCATGTCTTTCTCCGGAACTTAGAAAGTAGGCAGGAGAAACATACATACACAAACACGAAGGTGCATTACTATATGTGGTCGGGTAAATACCCTGATAACCCACAGTAGATGCACAGAACATTACACAACAATGTAACGATACAAATTTGCCTCGAGTTATAGATACTCACAAACCAGACATGGGTTATATAAGAGACCTGATGCATTCTTTTAGAGAATGCAAATGATCGTCTTGTTCTATACCTGCGTATTTCTCTGTGGGCTGGCGATTGGGTGCCTGATAGGCGGGGGCAGGGGATCTAACTGTTTGTCTGTCCAGCGCTGAGTGATTCCCCTTGGTTTGTGTACAATTCTGCCAGCGCTAGTCTCACCTATCTGGTTTGTGAGTGTACAAGTAAGCTTAGCTGAAAACGTCACACAGGTCAATCGGACATCTCTACAGACTTCGGTAGGTCATAAGAACAGTCAGATTGATATAGACTACAGAGACTTACATTTTGTAAAACAAATTGGCTTCCTTTAGAAAGCTGAATCATTTTTCCGGGTGAACGTCCCGAAAGATGGAAATTGAATGATAGCTGAATAAATTACTGTGAATGTCTGCGTTTTGTAATTCGGACGGTGCTTCATACTGTCGGTGCTAAACATATTGCAGGCAAAACCCTTCAGACGATCACCGTTGAGGGAGCCAAGCAGACGACATCTGTGTCTTGGGGCGGGAATAATCTGGAAGAGCTGTACTTGACGTCTGGTCGCTCAATCACCGACGAGGAGTTCAGGACACAACCCCTGGCAGGGTCTGTCTTCAAAATTACGGGCCTTGGCGCCAGGGGGCGGCCGGCGTATGTCTACGAGGGATAGGTGTACTCTTGGTCAAAACAAGACGGACAATACAAAGTTATTTCCTCTTTTTTTTTTTTTTAAATCCCGGCTGACTTTTAGCGATGCAAAATCGAACTTTTGCTGCGGAGATTGATTTTATCTCCCTCACTGCTACTGACGATGCCGTTCGACGGAAATTACGCGTAGATGCGCGTCAGTCTTTGTCCGCCGAGTGGTATCGCTAAGTGTATTGACGGGACTGATCAAGTCTTTGATCTCTGCTTCTGTTGTCTAACATCGCCGTTGTTCACATTGCAGGAGATAAATCAGTCTAACAAAATAGCCCTGTGAGGCGCCAAGCTAATCAAGCACTAGCCTTGAACTACCAAGGCCGACCCACTTTCAAGACCTTTTACTCTGTAAAGAGAGCGTTTGTATCCCAAATCTAGTAAAAGATTATCACCAATTGTACTTAGTTCTATGTTGTAGCGTCTTCACACTGACGGCTCACAACCTGAACTGCTTTCTCAAAATCACTCCAGGCACAGACCGTCCGTAGGGCAAAATATGCAGCGAATCGCCACAAATTACAAAGTTCAGTTTTTCCACAATCCACACAAACAATAACTACCCCCTCACTGCCCTGGCCTCTGTTGCCTACTGACCCTGGCCTCTGTTGCCTACTGACCTTGGCCTCTGTTGCCTACTGACCCTGTGCACGGCCCCAGTCCATGCCATCTGTGATCTGTGCCTGCCCATTAAAGTTTTCCTACAGGCGGTCGCATGATGTGCCTGATTTTGGTTCGCCCCCACCCCCCACCCCCCCCCCCCCACCCCCCACCCCCCCCCCACCCCCCACCCCCTCCAACACCCCTGCTGCTAGTTATGTGTGTGATCTTCTCATTATTACTATGCCCGTGTATTGTATTGAACTTTTATCTTAACTCATTCTACCCCAAGACCGAAATCCCCAAATTTTGCCGTTGTCCTTTGAAGACTGCAGTGCAGTGCAGGACACAGATCGACCATGATAGGTCAAGGAAGATGCCAGAATAGCTTGGCGCCAAGTTATTCTGGCATCACCCTTGAACTATCATGGTCGATCCTTATCTTGCTGTGGTGTGTCTGGGGTAGAATGAATTAAACAAGTTTCAAATGTCCATTAGAGTTGTCCTACATGAGGTCAAATGACGTGTCTGATTTTGGTTGGTACTCCGCCCCAGAGGGCGTAAAGCATGGAACAAAAATAAATTTTAATGAACTTTTAAACAATTTTAGTGAAACATCTTAAACTGTTATTTCTGCTGCCAGTTGTGTGTCCGATTTTCTGATCATTACCACGCCACTGAACTGTAGGACGGCTAATTGAATGCGAATCTTAAAAAAATAAAAATTATTTTACTAGTAGATTTAGGAGTTTTCATCGCTACAATTTAAGTGGGTAGACTTTTGACTTATTACGCCTTCAAAATGCGACGGGAATCTTATATGATAAGATAAGGTACACATTACTGCCATATTATGCATAAACATTAGGAATTTTTGCGGCATAACTGACGAGCGTTCATGTTAAGATCAACACATAAAACATACATACATCACAATCTCTTGGCTGGACTTCGCGAACGAAGATTTTATAGGAGTTGCCCACGACGTCTGCAGGCTTGTTCGTGGCTGCGGAGGCCAATCCGGGACAGGCAGGTTCGACCGCAGTGGCTGCAGGGGAAGGTATGGCCAGAGTTCTGAGTTGCGGCATCTCTGTTCTTTCTCCTGAGCCGCTTGTCCTTAAGGCTAGCTCTGCGAGAGTCCTCAAAGGAGACAGCTGCCTTGTAAATAGTGGAGCGCCAGGTGTCACGGTCCACAGCAAGCGAAGACCACTGGTGGTGGTCGATTTGGCAGGCACTAAGTGACTTCTTGAGACAGTCTTTGTATCTCTTCTTTGGTGCCCCTCTGTCACGGTGTCCAGTAGCAAGCTCGCCGAACAGGGTGATCTTTGGTAGGCGATGATCCTCCATCCTGGAGACATGCCCCGCCCAGCGGAGCTGTGTCCGCAGCAGCAAAGCCTCGATGCTCACGGTTTCAGCCTGTTCAAGGACCTCGACATTGGTGACATAGTCACTCCAGTGAATGCCCAGGATGGTACGCAGGCAGCGCTGGTGGAAGCGTTCGAGGAGTCGTAGTTGGCTGCGGTAGAGGGTCCAGGACTCGGAACCATACAGCAGGGTGGTGAGGACCACAGCTCTGTACACGCTGATCTTGGTGCCTGTTTTCAGCTGTTGATTGTGCCACACCCGCTTGAAAAGTCGCCCGAAAGCGCTGTTCGCTTTTGCCAGCCTGCTGTCAAGCTCCTTGTCCAGCTTGGCGTCCGACGTGATAATGCAGCCAAGGTAAGTAAACTGGTGCACTGACTTTAGTTCAGACTCGCCGATGGTGATGTGAGGAGGGCGATACACTGTCTTGGGTGCCGGCTGATGGAGGACCTCTGTCTTTTTCAGACTGACCTCGAGTCCAAAGAGCTGGGCAGCGTCTGCGAAGCAGGACGTGATGCGCTGCAGGGCTCTCTCTGTGTGTGCAACGAGGGCAGCATCATCAGCAAAAAGCAGCTCACGGATCAGTTGGTCTAGGGTTTTCGTGTGGGCCTGCAGTCGTCTGAGGTTGAACAGGCTGCCATCGAGACGATACCTGATGTACACTGCATCGTCATCATCGAGGTCCACTGTGGCCTGCTTCAACATCATGCTAAAAAAGATGGTGAAGAGGGTCGGTGCCAGCACGCAGCCCTGCTTTACGCCGTTGAGAATGGGGAATGGTTCTGAGAGGTCATTGTTGAGTCTGACCTGACCTTGCTGGTCCTCGTGTAGCTGGACAATCATGTTGAGGAACTTTGGGGGACAGCCAAGTCGCTCCAGGATCTGCCACATGCCTTGCCTGCTCACAGTGTCGAACGCTTTTGTTAGGTCGACAAACGTTACGTACAGCCCTTTGTTCTGCTCGCGGCACTTCTCCTGTAGCTGTCTCAGCACAAAGACCATATCGGTGGTGCTCCTGTTTGCTCTGAAGCCACACTGGCCCTCTGGGAGTTGGTCTTCAGCGATGGCAGGTACCAGCCGATTCAGGAGCAGCCTTGCAAGGATTTTTCCAGCAATGGACAGCAGTGTAATTCCCCGATAGTTGGAACAGTCAGACTTCTCACCTTTGTTCTTGTACAGGGTGATAACGACTGCATCACGGAGATCCTTTGGTAGTGTTCCTTCCTCCCAGCAGCAGAGAAAGAGGTCATGGAGCTTGTTGTGCAGTGCTGTGCCTCCATGTTTCCAGATCTCTGGCGGTATTCCATCAATGCCTGCTGCTTTGCCACTCTTGAGCTGGTGGATGGCTGTGAGGGTCTCTTCAGCGGTGGGCGGTTCGTCCAATTCAACTTTTACTGGGAGCTGTGGGATTTGTAGGACGACTGCTTCTTGAACAGTGCGCTCAGCGCTGAAGAGGCTCTGAAAGTATTCCGACCAGCGGTTCAAGATGGAGGTATTATCTGTGAGGAGTGCCTGGCCATTCGCGCTTCGCAGGGGACTTTGTACCAGGTGCCTGGGGCCATACACTGCTTTCAATGCTTCGTAGAAGCCCCTGTAGTCACCATTGTCTGCGCAAAGCTGGGTCCTCTGTGCAAGTCTGGTCCACCACTCATTCTGGAGATCTCTGAGCTTGCGCTGGAGACTGCTGCAGACGAGGCGGAAGGCAGACTTCTTCACAGGGCAGGAAGGCTGGGCTAGGTGGGCCTGATGGGCGGCTCTTTTTTTTTGCTAGGTGTTCCTGGATCTCTACATCGTTTTCGTCAAACCAGTCTTTATTCTTCTTTCTAGCGAAACCCAAGACTTCTGCAGAGGATTTTGCAATAGCAGTTTTCAGTTGACATCACAATCAAGCAGACTCTAAAATACCAAACCACACATGTATAGCAGTCATTCTGCTAAATATGCACACACATCTAAGTAAGTAAAATAAGATAAATTTATCTTATAATAAGCATATTCTGACAACAAAAACCGCAAGATGTGAGCCGCAACGAAAACAGATTAACTAAATTCATATGTATTTATAAAACTGTATATCCTTTTCAGAAATACGAGGAAGATGCGAGTGTGTGTAGACATGTATATCACAGGCTGTGTGACTGAGTGTCATCATATTTTATCCATATTTCTTTTTATGACGTGATAAACCCGTGCCAACAATGTTCCACCGTTGTGTGCAACAAAGGATATCCCGCGTTATCTTATCTTATCCCGCGTTATCTTATCTTATCTCAAGTTATCTTATCTTTAGGTGGCCATGAGTACACCACTTTGTTGCCGCTATTAATATTGCCATGCAACTTGCTGACAAAGTAAAAGACTGAAATTGGAAAATCACAGACCTTCACTCGGCTAAAATTTGTGAGAAAGGGGAAATTTGTTTGCATCCAGGTTTTCCGCTGGGCGCAAACGTGTGCATGACTGAAACTTGGCCTTGTGTGTGACGGTGTGTGTGCTTATGTCCATGTGAGTGTTGGCAAAGGGTTGAACTGACAACACAGCTATTAGATTCAGGATGTATGTTATGTCACAGTCAAATGTGGGACACAACGAAGCTTGCAGCCGAACGGTGATAATCTATGCACACCAGGTTCGCAGTTGGCCTTGAAGGTAAATTTTCATGCCCTGAATTGATATATACACTGAGTACGCATGGGCTTATCACAAGAGTAGCAAGCCGGTTATATCCTCTGAAAAGGCCGGCCTCCTTACGTGTTGACTAACAGCGCCTGTCAGGGGCACATAACTAGTGGATGGCCTCGCCCCTGTGATCTCAGTCAAGGCCGTATTCACACTTTTCAGACGGTCCGCGCCGCTGCTAGCGGTTTGTTGGGCAGAGCCGCATGGTAAATAGCCACAGCACTTACGGCTACAGCTTTGCCGACACAACTGATAATGCTACTTGAGTGATAAGCGTGCTTGTCCGTGATTTTGGACCTCACGGCCATCAGCCGTAAGATAAAAAAAAAAATCACATACCAGCACACTGACCCTCGTGGAGCGAAGGCAAGGCGGCCCGCCGCGTGGCGGCAGGTATCAAAAAGTAACTGCGGTTAACCTTTCAAGTACTGAGCCGATTAGTGATAGTTAAGTAGTACTACTTTTTACACTGACGTACGCAGCGCTGATATACTTACGTGACAGATGTGTATGTATGCAACTGTAAAACTAAACATTCGTTCAATAATCATTTACAAACCGCCCGATAGACATTTTGCAACGCCGAAAATCTGCTGCAGACGACAACAAAGTCTACAAACCGCAACACACCGGAATTTAGGCTTCGCTGCGCGCTGTGTGAATGATCATGTCAGCTCCAAATGTAGAGGTGGTGCTGAAGAACGTCTGCTCGACAGTGGGAGAAGGCCCGCACTGGGATGATGCTACAAACACTCTGCACTTTGTGGACATCTCCAAAGGCGACGTGTACAAGTGGAACGCGATCACTGGCGATCTGACGCATGTACACGTAGGTCAACTCAGTAAGTCAGTGCCGCCCGGCGAGACTCAGTGAGTGACATTCTGACTCCGGTACGACTGAGTGCACTGTCACTGGAGTGGGTCATAGGCATTCGAAACGTGCTGCATCAGGATACGCGGCTTCATGCCGCGTATCCGGATGCAGTACATCTCGAATGAGTTAAACTTTGACACGCTCTTGCCACAGGGGAAGAAAATCGAAGTTGTCGCAAGAGTTTCGTGCCCCGCACTGAGTTTACTCGTCACTATTTACTACGCTACTACTGACGCTCCGAGGAAGGGGCACGATACTCTTGCCATAACTGCCATTCTTCGCTTTTCTCCTCCCTGTGCTCTAACACTGAAGATATAAATTGACCATGATAGCTCAAACATGTTGCCAGCCTGAATAGACTGGCTTCTCTATGCTGCACAAGCCGTGGCTATTGATGAATAATAATAATGATATAATATAGAGCATGTATCAGTGTCGCGGCAGGTGCAGTGGGCTCTAAGGCGCCATCCTTAAATATCAGTCGATCTGTCTTTCTATCTTCCATTTTTAAATAAAATATTTCATTATTTGATGCGCGTGTGGGCGATCCCTCTTCTTGGGCTTACCCAAGGTGTACGTGCACCCTACCTCATCCAGCCCCAACAACGCCGGTCAGCAGAGCTGGTCTTTACAACCAAAGAAATCGAAAAAATACCTGATCGTTCAAAAATTGTTCTGCGAAAGTTGGCGGTTAATGGCGCTAGTAATCTGTTTTCATGTTTAATTTCCAGTCATATTGGACATCAAGTGTGCCTCTGCTCAGGTGTGCCGGTCCGCGGTTGTTGGATATTAACTCTATCCCTGTCGCTGTACGTACGGCATTTTTGTTTCTGAAATCTTGGCTCATTCAAGACCAAAAGCCAACACCGCTCCAGTAAACATGGATAAGGCTGAATTCATGGGTGGGACCGAATGAAAAAAAAAAAGGCGAATCCTGAAGCGAGGGTCTTGGGGCACTTTTTAAGTGAAAAAAAACCAATTTTTTTATTTTTATTTATTTATTATTTTTTTATTTTTTTTTTTTTTTGGGGGGGGGGGGGGATCCGGAAATCCGGCCGGAGCCGGAAAAGTCCCATCCACGTGAATTGCGCTCTCAGCAAGAGGCATATATCCTCATGAGCCCCCGCATCTGCAGAGGCTCATGAGGATCTATACCTCTTGCAATGAAGAGATTAAGGTTGAGCGGACCCACTAAAATTCTTGCCCTGACACAGAACTGACACAGAAGACTGCGTTTGTCTCCCAGACGACACAGTGGGCTTTGTGGTGCCCCGCCGTGCTGGAGGTTACGTCATCGGCATGGGGCGGAAGTTGTCGCTGTTGGAGTGGGACGCCGCCGCCACCACCACCGTCGTCGAGGTAGATGAGATCGCCAGCAACCGCTTCAACGACGGCAAATGTGACGCTAGCGGCCGCGTGTGGGCAGGTATGAAATCGGACAGAGGGAAGACAGTCGAGAAACGTTTTTGTTTCAGGATAGGTGTCGCGCTACAGAAGGAGATGGATCGACCATGATAATTCAAGGGTAGTGCCAGATTAGCTTGGCGCCATCAGGCGCCAAGCTAATCTGGCACTACCCTTGAATTTTCATGGTCGATCCATCTCCTGCAAATCGTACAAAGTCATTAGTTGACGCCTCCAGACCGTTTGGGAAATCATTGTGCTTTTGGGGTTAAACTGAAGGGTTAATCACATGACACCTTAATAATAATAATAATAATAATAAAGGCGATTTGTTAAGCGCTTATTCTAAAATTAGCTCCAAGGGAAAATAACCCTCACATTTTGGGCAATGCGGTTTTGGGATTAAAAGGGTTAACCACATCGCAGCTCCCAGATGCAAGAGACGAAGATCCTCTGAACCCCCGCAGGCGCGGGGCTCATGCGGATCCGCTATGCTTCCTGCTAGCTTGATTGTAGTACTTGCGACGTTGATCGGTCATATCGTCTCCCTCCTGGCTGGTTCCACAGGTATGACTCGTATCCACAGGCAGCGAAGGGATGAAAGATAATTATACAAGACTTGCAGCTTTTCCCCATTGCCTCAACCTTTTGTCAGCTGTTCAAAGGGTGTTCAAAGGGTCGCCCACGTAGAGCAATACCCGGCGGACGTGCTATCATACGCAGTATGTGTCCGTCAAAAGTCAACACCGCCCAATATAAACGTGGATACAAATTGGTCTCAGCAAGAGGCATAGATCCTCATGAGCCCCCACATCTGCGGGGGCTCATGAGGATCTATACCTCTTGCAGTATATACCTCTTAAGGTTGAGCAGAAGCACTGAAAATCTTGGCTTAACAGAAAATTTAAGGATTTTTCAGCATCAACTTCAATGTCTTCTTCTTCTGCCTTCTAGTTCTAGGGCCGTAAAGTCCGAAACTAGGGATCAGGAGTGGTCTGCATGAAAACGGACTAATAACGTCGGCTTGGTCTAACTAAGAAGTTGCAGCCCGCTGTTGTGACGGACTAATAACATTGGTTTGGTCTTAGTAAGAAGTTGTAGCCCGCTGTTGTGACGGACCAATAGCATTGGCTTGGTCTTAGTAAGAAGTTGTAGCCTACTGTTATGGCAAACTTAAAACGTCGGCTTTTTTGGTAAAAAAAAAAATAATAATAATAAAAAATAAAAAAATTAAAATAAAAAAAAGCCGACGTTTTTAGTTTGCCATAACAGTAGGCTACAACTTGTTCACAACACTGTAGTAGGCTAGACGTTTTTAGTTTGCCATAACAGTAGGCTACAACTTGTTCACAACACTGTAGTAGGCTAGACGTTTTTAGTTTGCCATAACAGTAGGCTACAACTTGTTCACAACACTGTAGTAGGCTAGACGTTTTTAGTTTGCCATAACAGTAGGCTACAACTTGTTCACAACACTGTAGTAGGCTAGACGTTTTTAGTTTGCCATAACAGTAGGCTACAACTTGTTCACAACACTGTAGTAGGCTAGACGTTTTTAGTTTGCCATAACAGTAGGCTACAACTTGTTCACAACACTGTAGTAGGCTAGACGTTTTTAGTTTGCCATAACAGTAGGCTACAACTTGTTCACAACACTGTAGTAGGCTAGACGTTTTTAGTTTGCCATAACAGTAGGCTACAACTTGTTCACAACACTGTAGTAGGCTAGACGTTTTTAGTTTGCCATAACAGTAGGCTACAACTTGTTCACAACACTGTAGTAGGCTAGACGTTTTTAGTTTGCCATAACAGTAGGCTACAACTTGTTCACAACACTGTAGTAGGCTAGACGTTTTTAGTTTGCCATAACAGTAGGCTACAACTTGTTCACAACACTGTAGTAGGCTAGACGTTTTTAGTTTGCCATAACAGTAGGCTACAACTTGTTCACAACACTGTAGTAGGCTAGACGTTTTTAGTTTGCCATAACTGTAGGCTACAACTTGTTCACAACACTGTAGTAGGCTAGACGTTTTTAGTTTGCCATAACAGTAGGCTACAACTTGTTCACAACACTGTAGTAGGCTAGACGTTTTTAGTTTGCCATAACAGTAGGCTACAACTTGTTCACAACACTGTAGTAGGCTAGACGTTTTTAGTTTGCCATAACAGTAGGCTACAACTTGTTCACAAAACTGTAGTAGGCTAGACGTTTTTAGTTTGCCATAACAGTAGGCTACAACTTGTTCACAACACTGTAGTAGGCTAGACGTTTTTAGTTTGCCATAACAGTAGGCTACAACTTGTTCACAACACTGTAGTAGGCTAGACGTTTTTAGTTTGCCATAACAGTAGGCTACAACTTGTTCACAACACTGTAGTAGGCTAGACGTTTTTAGTTTGCCATAACAGTAGGCTACAACTTGTTCACAACACTGTAGAAGGCTAGACGTTTTTAGTTTGCCATAACAGTAGGCTACAACTTGTTCACAAAACTGTAGTAGGCTAGACGTTTTTAGTTTGCCATAACAGTAGGCTACAACTTGTTCACAACACTGTAGTAGGCTAGACGTTTTTAGTTTGCCATAACAGTAGGCTACAACTTGTTCACAACACTGTAGTAGGCTAGACGTTTTTAGTTTGCCATAACAGTAGGCTACAACTTGTTCACAACACTGTAGTAGGCTAGACGATTTAGTTTGCCATAACAGTAGGCTACAACTTGTTCACAACACTGTAGTAGGCTAGACGTTTTTAGTGTGCCATAACAGTAGGCTACAACTTGTTCACAACACTGTAGTAGGCTAGACGTTTTTAGTTTGCCATAACAGTAGGCTACAACTTGTTCACAACACTGTAGTAGGCTAGACGTTTTTAGTTTGCCATAACAGTAGGCTACAACTTGTTCACAACACTGTAGTAGGCTAGACGTTTTTAGTTTGCCATAACAGTAGGCTACAACTTGTTCACAACACTGTAGTAGGCTAGACGTTTTTAGTTTGCCATAACAGTAGGCTACAACTTGTTCACAACACTGTAGTAGGCTAGACGTTTTTAGTTTGCCATAACAGTAGGCTACAACTTGTTCACAACACTGTAGTAGGCTAGACGTTTTTAGTTTGCCATAACAGTAGGCTACAACTTGTTCACAACACTGTAGTAGGCTAGACGTTTTTAGTTTGCCATAACAGTAGGCTACAACTTGTTCACAACAATGTAGTAGGATAGACGTTTTTAGTTTGCCATAACAGTAGGCTACAACTTGTTCACAACAATGTAGTAGGATAGACGTTTTTAGTTAGCCATAACAGTAGGCTACAACTTGTTCACAACAATGTAGTAGGCTAGACGTTTTTCGTTTGCCATAACAGTAGGCTACAACTTGTTCACAACACTGTAGTAGGCTAGACGTTTTTCGTTTGCCATAACAGTAGGCTACAACTTGTTCACAACACTGTAGTAGGCTAGACGTTTTTCGTTTGCCATAACAGTAGGCTACAACTTGTTCACAACACTGTAGTAGGCTAGACGTTTTTAGTTTGCCATAACAGTAGGCTACAACTTCTTCACAACACTGTAGTAGGCTAGACGTTTTTAGTTTGCCATAACAGTAGGCTACAACTTGTTCACAACACTGTAGTAGGCTAGACGTTTTTAGTTTGCCATAACAGTAGGCTACAACTTGTTCACAACACTGTAGTAGGCTAGACGTTTTTAGTTTGCCATAAGAGTAGGCTACAACTTGTTCACAACACTGTAGTAGGCTAGACGTTTTTAGTTTGCCATAACAGTAGGCTACTACTTGTTCACAACACTGTAGTAGGCTAGACGTTTTTAGTTTGCCATAACAGTAGGCTACAACTTGTTCACAACACTGTAGTAGGCTAGACGTTTTTAGTTTGCCATAACAGTAGGCTACAACTTGTTCACAACACTGTAGTAGGCTAGACGTTTTTAGTTTGCCATAACAGTAGGCTACAACTTGTTCACAACAATGTAGTAGGCTAGACGTTTTTAGTTTGCCATAACAGTAGGCTACAACTTGTTCACAACAATGTAGTAGGCTAGACGTTTTTAGTTTGCCATAACAGTAGGCTACAACTTGTTCACAACAATGTAGTAGGCTAGACGTTTTTAGTTTGCCATAACAGTAGGCTACAACTTGTTCACAACAATGTAGTAGGCTAGACGTTTTTAGTTTGCCATAACAGTAGGCTACAACTTGTTCACAACAATGTAGTAGGCTAGACGTTTTTAGTTTGCCATAACAGTAGGCTACAACTTGTTCACAACACTGTAGTAGGCTAGACGTTTTTAGTTTGCCATAACAGTAGGCTACAACTTGTTCACAACACTGTAGTTTGCTAGACGTTTTTAGTTTACCATAACAGTAGGCTACAACTTGTTCACAACACTGTAGTTTGCTAGACGTTTTTAGTTTGCCATAACAGTAGGCTACAACTTGTTCACAACACTGTAGTAGGCTAGACGTTTTTAGTTTGCCATAACAGTAGGCTACAACTTGTTCACAACACTGTAGTAGGCTAGACGTTTTTAGTTTGCCATAACAGTAGGCTACAACTTGTTCACAACACTGTAGTAGGCTAGACGTTTTTAGTTTGCCATAGCAGTAGGCTACAACTTGTTCACAACAATGTAGTAGGCTAGACGTTTTTAGTTTGCCATAACAGTAGGCTACAACTTGTTCACAACAATGTAGTAGGCTAGACGTTTTTAGTTTGCCATAACAGTAGGCTACAACTTGTTCACAACAATGTAGTAGGCTAGACGTTTTTAGTTTGCCATAACAGTAGGCTACAACTTGTTCACAACAATGTAGTAGGCTAGACGTTTTTAGTTTGCCATAACAGTAGGCTACAACTTGTTCACAACACTGTAGTAGGCTAGACGTTTTTAGTTTGCCATAACAGTAGGCTACAACTTGTTCACAACACTGTAGTAGGCTAGACGTTTTTAGTTTGCCATAACAGTAGGCTACAACTTGTTCACAACACTGTAGTAGGCTAGACGTTTTTAGTTTGCCATAACAGTAGGCTACAACTTGTTCACAACACTGTAGTAGGCTAGACGTTTTTAGTTTGCCATAACAGTAGGCTACAACTTGTTCACAACACTGTAGTAGGCTAGACGTTTTTAGTTTGCCATAACAGTAGGCTACAACTTGTTCACAACACTGTAGTAGGCTAGACGTTTTTAGTTTGCCATAACAGTAGGCTACAACTTGTTCACAACACTGTAGTAGGCTAGACGTTTTTAGTTTGCCATAACAGTAGGCTACAACTTGTTCACAACACTGTAGTAGGCTAGACGTTTTTAGTTTGCCATAACAGTAGGCTACAACTTGTTCCTAACACTGTAGTAGGCTAGACGTTTTTAGTTTGCCATAACAGTAGGCTACAACTTGTTCACAACACTGTAGTAGGCTAGTCGTTTTTAGTTTGCCATAACAGTAGGCTACAACTTGTTCACAACACTGTAGTAGGCTAGACGTTTTTAGTTTGCCATAACAGTAGGCTACAACTTGTTCACAACACTGTAGTAGGCTAGACGTTTTTAGTTTGCCATAACAGTAGGCTACAACTTGTTCACAACACTGTAGTAGGCTAGACGTTTTTAGTTTGCCATAACAGTAGGCTACAACTTGTTCACAACACTGTAGTAGGCTAGACGTTTTTAGTTTGCCATAACAGTAGGCTACAACTTGTTCACAACAATGTAGTACGCTAGACGTTTTTAGTTTGCCATAACAGTAGGCTACAACTTGTTCACAACAATGTAGTACGCTAGACGTTTTTAGTTTGCCATAACAGTAGGCTACAACTTGTTCACAACACTGTAGTAGGCTAGACGTTTTTAGTTTGCCATAACAGTAGGCTACAACTTGTTCACAACACTGTAGTAGGCTAGACGTTTTTAGTTTGCCATAACAGTAGGCTACAACTTGTTCACAACACTGTAGTAGGCTAGACGTTTTTAGTTTGCCATAACAGTAGGCTACAACTTGTTCACAACACTGTAGTAGGCTAGACGTTTTTAGTTTGCCATAACAGTAGGCTACAACTTGTTCACAACACTGTAGTAGGCTAGACGTTTTTAGTTTGCCATAACAGTAGGCTACAACTTGTTCACAACACTGTAGTAGGCTAGACGTTTTTAGTTTGCCATAACAGTAGGCTACAACTTGTTCACAACACTGTAGTAGGCTAGACGTTTTTAGTTTGCCATAACAGTAGGCTACAACTTGTTCACAACACTGTAGTAGGCTAGACGTTTTTAGTTTGCCATAACAGTAGGCTACAACTTGTTCACAACACTGTAGTAGGCTAGACGTTTTTAGTTTGCCATAACAGTAGGCTACAACTTGTTCACAACACTGTAGTAGGCTAGACGTTTTTAGTTTGCCATAACAGTAGGCTACAACTTGTTCACAACACTGTAGTAGGCTAGACGTTTTTAGTTTGCCATAACAGTAGGCTACAACTTGTTCATAACACTGTAGTAGGCTAGACGTTTTTAG
This sequence comes from Semisulcospira habei, assembly GCA_036245525.1. NCBI lineage: Eukaryota > Metazoa > Mollusca > Gastropoda > Semisulcospiridae > Semisulcospira > Semisulcospira habei. The sequence continues at coordinate 186,587,664 of BTPG01000005.1, forward strand.
TTTGCCATAACAGTAGGCTACAACTTGTTCACAACACTGTGGTAGGCTAGACGTTTTTAGTTTGCCATAACAGTAGGCTACAACTTGTTCACAACACTGTAGTAGGCTAGACGTTTTTAGTTTGCCATAACAGTAGGCTACAACTTGTTCACAACACTGTAGTAGGCTAGACGTTTTTAGTTTGCCATAACAGTAGGCTACAACTTGTTCACAACACTGTAGTAGGCTAGACGTTTTTAGTTTGCCATAACAGTAGGCTACAACTTGTTCACAACAATGTAGTAGGCTAGACGTTTTTAGTTTGCCATAACAGTAGGCTACAACTTGTTCACAACACTGTAGTAGGCTAGACGTTTTTAGTTTGCCATAACAGTAGGCTACAACTTGTTCACAACACTGTAGTAGGCTAGACGTTTTTAGTTTGCCATAACAGTAGGCTACAACTTGTTCACAACACTGTAGTAGGCTAGACGTTTTTAGTTTGCCATAACAGTAGGCTACAACTTGTTCACAACACTGTAGTAGGCTAGACGTTTTTAGTTTGCCATAACAGTAGGCTACAACTTGTTCACAACACTGTAGTAGGCTAGACGTTTTTAGTTTGCCATAACAGTAGGCTACAACTTGTTCACAACAATGTAGTACGCTAGACGTTTTTAGTTTGCCATAACAGTAGGCTACAACTTGTTCACAACACTGTAGTAGGCTAGACGTTTTTAGTTTGCCATAACAGTAGGCTACAACTTGTTCACAACACTGTAGTAGGCTAGACGTTTTTAGTTTGCCATAACAGTAGGCTACAACTTGTTCACAACACTGTAGTAGGCTAGACGTTTTTAGTTTGCCATAACAGTAGGCTACAACTTGTTCACAACACTGTAGTAGGCTAGACGTTTTTAGTTTGCCATAACAGTAGGCTACAACTTGTTCACAACACTGTAGTAGGCTAGACGTTTTTAGTTTGCCATAACAGTAGGCTACAACTTGTTCACAACACTGTAGTAGGCTAGACGTTTTTAGTTTGCCACAACAGTAGGCTACAACTTGTTCACAACACTGTAGTAGGCTAGACGTTTTTAGTTTGCCATAACAGTAGGCTACAACTTGTTCACAACACTGTAGTAGGCTAGACGTTTTTAGTTTGCCATAACAGTAGGCTACATCTTGTTCACAACAATGTAGTAGGCTAGACGTTTTTAGTTTGCCATAACAGTAGGCTACAACTTGTTCACAACAATGTAGTAGGCTAGACGTTTTTAGTTTGCCATAACAGTAGGCTACAACTTGTTCACAACACTGTAGTAGGCTAGACGTTTTTAGTTTGCCATAACAGTAGGCTACAATTTGTTCACAACAATGTAGTAGGCTAGACGTTTTTACTTTGCCATAACAGTAGGCTACAACTTGTTCACAACACTGTAGTAGGCTAGACGTTTTTAGTTTGCCATAACAGTAGGCTACAACTTGTTCACAACACTGTAGTAGGCTAGACGTTTTTAGTTTGCCATAACAGTAGGCTACAACTTGTTCACAACACTGTAGTAGGCTAGACGTTTTTAGTTTGCCATAACAGTAGGCTACAACTTGTTCACAACACTGTAGTAGGCTAGACGTTTTTAGTTTGCCATAACAGTAGGCTACAACTTGTTCACAACACTGTAGTAGGCTAGACGTTTTTAGTTTGCCATAACAGTAGGCTACAACTTGTTCACAACACTGTAGTAGGCTAGACGTTTTTAGTTTGCCATAACAGTAGGCTACAACTTGTTCACAACACTGTAGTAGGCTAGACGTTTTTAGTTTGCCATAACAGTAGGCTACAACTTGTTCACAACACTGTAGTAGGCTAGACGTTTTTAGTTTGCCATAACAGTAGGCTACAACTTGTTCACAACACTGTAGTAGGCTAGACGTTTTTAGTTTGCCATAACAGTAGGCTACAACTTGTTCACAACAATGTAGTAGGCTAGACGTTTTTAGTTTGCCATAACAGTAGGCTACAACTTGTTCACAACACTGTATTAGGCTAGACGTTTTTAGTTTGCCATAACAGTAGGCTACAACTTGTTCACAACACTGTAGTAGGCTAGACGTTTTTAGTTTGCCATAACAGTAGGCTACAACTTGTTCACAACACTGTAGTAGGCTAGACGTTTTTAGTTTGCCATAACAGTAGGCTACAACTTGTTCACAACAATGTAGTAGGCTAGACGTTTTTAGTTTGCCATAACAGTAGGCTACAACTTGTTCACAACACTGTAGTAGGCTAGACGTTTTTAGTTTGCCATAACAGTAGGCTACAACTTGTTCACAACACTGTAGTAGGCTAGACGTTTTTAGTTTGCCATAACAGTAGGCTACAACTTGTTCACAACACTGTAGTAGGCTAGACGTTTTTAGTTTGCCATAACAGTAGGCTATAACTTGTTCACAACACTGTAGTAGGCTAGACGTTTTTAGTTTGCCATAACAGTAGGCTACAACATGTTCACAACACTGTAGTAGGCTAGACGTTTTTTTTTAGACCGATCCGACGTTTTTTAGTCCGTTTTTCATGCATACCACACCGGCACACTGTTCTCTAGTCCGTTTTTCATGCATACCACACCAGCACACTGTTCTCTAGTCCGTTTTTCATGAATCCAGACCAAAAAGGTGACTGCCAAGCGTGTAATATGCAAAGAAGTACCCAACGGAGAAAGAAACACGCTTAGAAAAGACGGGTACAACACAATTTATTAATATTTCGGGTAAATACCCTTTGTCAAAATAGACAAACAAACAAACATACATAGAGATTAGCCGCTACTTATCGTTTTTCATGCATACCACACCAGCACACTGTTCTCTAGTCCGTTTTTTATGCATACCACACCAGCACACTGTTCTCTAGTCCGTTTTTCATGCATACCACACCAGCACACTGTTCTCTAGTCCGTTTTTCATGCATACCACACCAGCACACTGTTCTCTGCTAACTTGAAACTCTTGCTTCTTGTTTTACAGGTACTTTGGGCAGAAAGGACGGACAACCCACGGGCGCCTTCTACAGTCTGAGTCGCGATGGACAGATCAAGAAACACCTGTCCAACATCAGTGTGTCTAACGGGCTGGCCTGGACAGAAGACAACAGGACCATGTTTTACATCGACACCGACACGCACAAAGTAGCCGCATTCGACTTCGACTTGCACACAGGAGAACTGAGTAAGATATCTCACGTTAAATGTTGTGTTGATGGCCTATCTGCCGGTTTTGCTCCGCAGGTCAGTTTCAAACCATGTCAAGCACGACTGTCCCAGTGCGCAAAAGGCCATCGGGCCGACGTAGGCCCGCTGACCTTTTGCGCATTTTGAAGGTGCTGAGGCCGAAGTCAGCCCAAGGTTTGCAGACAGAAGTAGGCCGTACATACATCAATGGAAATAACTCAGCTCTAGACATACAAACGGTTAGATCCCTTGCCCCCTCCTGTCAGGCACCCAATCGCCAGCCCACAGAAAAATACGCAGGTCATACTAGACGATCGCATGATCGTCTGGACATTTGCCTGTGTATTTTTTTGTGGGCTGGCGACTGGGGTCTATTTGCACGTAATTTTCAATAGTCAGTACCTGCCTGTCATACAGTTCCAACGGCTTTGTTTTGTATGCTACTTTTAGCCCCACGCAGAAATCTCGCAACAGTCTCCTGCAACTGATAGGAAGGGAAGTGGGGGGGGGGGGGGGAGTTAATCGTTTGTACGTCCAGCGCTGCGTAACTCCCCTTGGTATGTGTACTATTCTGCCAGCGCTACCCTCACCCAACACTGGTTTGTGAAAAGTAGGCTGGATTCTGCTACAAAGGGTGTTGCTAAATCACCGTCTGCACACTCTGTCGGTGTAGCCATAGAGCGCCATCTGCTGGAGACGTTTTCATGAGGCCCTTGTAGCCGCACGGACTCGTGAGAAACGAAATGTCAAATGTGTCCCTCTTTCGGGCTTGGCGTGGCACCATGTACATTACAACTGTAAAATACTTACCCGGGGTACGTTCAGCGTGCGAATGCGAATGTACTGAGGATGGGGCATGTCACAGTGGTCGCAGCAGTCGAGCGAGAATGTCCCTGCTTAACGCGGGTTCCGCCCTCTCTCTCTCATGGAGCTTTGCCTACTTTCTTTGATTCCGAGTTAGAAATAATTGCCATTAACCCCTTCACTGCTGAGAAAAGTGACCAGCAATCGATTGCAAGAGACATAGATCCTAATGAGCCCCCGCATCTGCGGGGGCTCATGAGGATCTATGACTCTTGCCGGCTGCATTGTTTATCACTTTGACATCACTTTTGTTTCCTGGGCCGCTTTGTTATTGCTTTCTTCTTCTTTTTCTTTTTTTCTTTTGGGGGGGTAGGGGGGGGGGAGGGTTATTGAATTTACAAGGATGTCAAAAATAACATGTGATCACTGGCCGTGAAAGGACTAAATACACGAATTAAATCATTTTGTTCCACGCCAACCTGTGTAGGTAACCAGCGGACTGCGGTGAACTGCCCTGACATCCGACCTGACGGGATGACCATTGACACAGAGGGAAAACTTTGGGTGGCAGGCTTTGGTGCAGGCGCTGTCTTTAAGTTTGATCCAGAAACGGGTAAGTCTGAATACAGTATGATCCTGAAACGGATAAGTCAGCATACAGTTCTGAACATGAAACGTTCAAATAGGTCTGCTTGCTCCGCTGTGATGATCCGAAAACACTGTCCACTATCACGATCCAGAAACAGGTATGTCTGCATACAACAATGATCCTGAAACGGGTAAGTTCCCGTACACGACTCTATCTGATCCACTAAATGCGCAGATGGGGACTGACCGATAGTTGAGTTTGTTACTGGACGCTGTGAGTATCTGCGGTTTGTAATTCGGACGGTGTCGTCATATTGCCGATGCTAAACATCACTAACAAAAATAAATTCAGAGAGTTCCCACTGACATCACGGCTGTCACTTGCAGGCAAAACCCTTCAGACGATCAACATTGATGGAGCCAAGCAGACGACATCTGTGTGTTGGGGCGGGAGTAATCTGGACGAGTTGTACTTGACGTCTGCTCGCAGAATCACTGACGAGGAGTTCAAGACGCAGCCCCTGGCAGGATCTCTCTTCAAAATTACGGGCCTTGGCGCCAGGGGGCGGCCGGCGTATGTCTACGAAGGATAGGTGTACTCTTGGTGAAAACAAGACAGAAGTTACGAATCCCGGCTGATTACGGTACCGGTTTCAGGCCACTTTATAAAATTTCAAATACAAGCGATCAAAATTTCCGAAACTTCAGTAGCTGAGCTGACCCTTCGCACCACGTGAATGTCCTGTGTTTGTCTTGTACTTCGTTTGTCTTCAGTGTGTGTGTGTCTCACGTGAGCGTGCGTGTTGGGTTCAGTTCGCGGCGCTTTGAGCCGATTCGCCGAATTGGGAAAAGCGCCTATATAATAACCGGTATTATTAGTATTATTATTAGCAGTGCAAAAATTGAGCTTTTGCTGCAGAAATATTTGTAACTCCTTGACTGCTACTGACGATGCCGTTCGGCGAAAGCGACGCGTAGACACGTAGTTAGGTGGTGACGTAGACACGTAGTGACGTAGACACGTAGTTAGGTAGTGACGTAGACACGTAGTTAGGTGGTGACGTAGACACGTAGTGACGTAGACAAGTAGTTAGGTAGTGACGTAGACACGTAGTTAGGTGGTGATGTAGACACGTAGTGACGTAGACACGTAGTTAGGTAGTGACGTAGACACGTAGTTAGGTAGTGACGTAGACACGCAGTGACGTAGACACGAAGTTAGGTAGTGACGTAGACACGTAGTTAGGTTGTGACGTAGACACGCAGTGACTTAGACATGTAGTGACGTAGACACGTAGTTAGGTAGTGACGTAGACACGTAGTTAGGTTGTGACGTAGACACGAAGTTAGGTAGTGACGTAGACACAGTTAGGTAGTGACGTAGACACGCATCTTTTACGCGGAGCGGTATCGTCAGCAGCAAAAAAGAGTTTGAAAAATGAAGACTTTGATTTCTTAGTTTTCTGTTGTCCAGAATTATAGCTGTTCACATTGTAAGGGATACAAATGTAACCAAGTAGTTTGAGGCTAGTGCCTGATTAGTTTGGCGCCCTGTGCGACGCCAACCTAATCAGGCACTAGCCTTGAACTACCAAGGTCGACCCAGTTTTGTGACCTTTTCATGCGTAAACATGTGTAAGCAGTCGTGAGAAATTTTGTGATTTTTTTTTCCTTTTCATTCCAGAGGAATATAACAATATGTAAAACGGCTTTTCGTAATATTGTCTTACTTAACCCATCACCCCTCGACGCACTGCAGCAGGAGATGGATCGACCATGCTAATTCAAGGGTAGTGCCAGATTAGCTTGGCGCCTTCAGGCGCCAAGCTAATCTGGCACTACTCTTGAATTAGCATGGTCGATCCATCTCCTACAACTGATACATAGTATCCAGGTGACACCTCCACAATTTGGAAAATAAGTCTGCGAGGTTATTAAACGGGTTTTTTTTAAAAAAAAAAATTCATATTCGTGAGACTTGGCTTCTCTTTCGCTTTATGTAATTTTTAGCTGTGCCGCTTACAAGAAATGCAACCATAACATGGCTCAGTCGTTATTATTCGTGTGCGGAAAAAGTTGAAAGGATACAAAGCTGGCTAACGAACTCGTCCAATGTCTTTCTCCAAACTAGCTATATCGGGTCACCTGCATGCTCTTCTGAAAACGCGACGAGGGGTGTGTGTGTGTGTGTGTGTGTGTGTGTGTGTGTGTGTGTGTGTGCGTGTGCGTGTGCGTGTGTGTGTGTGTGTGTGTGTGTGTGTGTGCGCGCGTGCGTGTGTGTGCGCGCGTGCGTGCATGCCCACGCTCTCCAAACATCTCCAAGAGACATAAATCCTCATGCGCTCTCCGTGCGCATGAGGATCTATGTCTCTTGGAGATGCGCGCAGGTCTGTGAGAGAGAGAGAGAGAGAGAGAGAGAGAGAGAGAGAGAGAGAGAGAGAGAGAGAGAGAGAGAGAGAGAGAGAGAGAGAGAGAGAGAGAGAGTGCGCGCGCTAGAGAGAATTACGTCATATTTAGAATATTATGACAATGTCTGCGTGGTGACGGAGTTGCCTCTTTTACGTCACCGCCAGTCTGACTTTCTCTAGAAGTAAATTTTGTTTTTGCTGTTTTAATTCTTTTCTGAAAGGAATTAATTTTTACTAAAGAAGTTGAAAGGGTACAATGCTGGCTAACGAACTCATCCAATGTCTTTCTCCAAACTAGCTATATCCAAAATTTCAAGTAAATATGACAAACATTACGACTCTATTCGGCTGCGTCAACCGACTTCCGATAAACGGTTGTTTATGTCTTCAATGAGACATTCAATTACAATATGCTCGGAGGCTCTTTTAGCCACCCTTTAAGAAAGTATTCCGCCCAAGTTCAAGTTTGTGTGTACAGAAATGTCCGAGATTCTCTTGTTTACGCACATACATACATACATACATACATACATACTCACATACATACATACGCACATACGGCGCTTCGCGCCAAATGTACGTTCAGCAGCGAGGTTAGCGTAACTAGACATGACGTAATTTTTATCTTGTTACTTCAATTGTAGAGGTTTAGCCCGCCCGCCTTTGACATCATGGACATGCTATTAAATTCGCCCCACCGCGACCCGTCCTATAAATAGAAGGGACTTAACAATACGCATAATTATGTGTGCATTTTGTAACTCCAGCACAGACAGAACTAATTCTATGATTAAATAATACCAGAAAATTGTACACACCTTTACTAAAATGTATTTAGAAAGAAATGCCGTGTCAACAGTAACCTCCAAACATTCAGCCTCCAATTTCTTTACGTCACATTAAGCAAAATCGCCTCAGTAATAAAAAATAAGATGGGATGAACCATAACCCACAAAGTCTCTTCTATATGAGAACTGTCTTCGCTGTCAAGGGTCTCTACCTTTCGTCTGTGACTTGATTCTCTGATGTTGAAATAATATCTCCTTTTGAAAAAGCCTCGCAGATGTGCCAATGCGTCATAGTGAACTCTATGAGGGTCGCGCAGTGCATACGCGTCATTGGTTTGTCAAACGTCATTTGTCATGACGTATTTTTAAGTCCCTTCTATTTATTGAAGGGACTTTTAGGATGGGTCGCGGTGGGACGAATTTAATAGCATGTCCATGATGTCAAAGGCGGGCAGTATAAACCTCTAACAATTGAAGTAACAAGATAAATATTACGTCATGTCTAGTTACGCTAACATCGCAGCTAAAAGTACATTTGACGCGAAGCGCCGTATGTATGTATGTATGTACATATATATATATATATATATATATATATATATATATATATATATATATATATATATATATATATATATATATATATATATATATATATATATATGTGTGTGTGTGTGTGTGTGTGTGCGTGTGTGTGTGTGTGTGTGCGTGCGTGCGTGCGTGCGCGCGCGCGCGCGTATGTATGTAGACAAGAGAATCTCCGATATTTCTGTACACACAAGCTTGAAACTTGGCGAAATACTTTCTTAAGTGGGTGGCTAACTGAGCCTCCGAGCATATTGTAATTGAATGTCTCATTGAAGACATCAACAACCGTTTATAGGAAGTCGGTTGGCCCAGATTAGAGTCCGTAATTTTTGTCATATTTACTTGAACTTTTGCATATAGCTAATTTGGAGAAAGACATTGGATGAGTTCGTTAATGTATCCTTTCAACTTCTTTAGTAAAACTTAATTGTTTTCAGAAAATAATTAAAACAGTAAAAACCCTTTGCTTCTAGAGAAAGTCAGACAGTGACAGTGACGTAAAAAAGGCAATTCCGTCACCACGCAGACACTGACATGATACTCTAAATATGACGTCATTCTCTCTCGCGCGCTCTCTCACAAATATGCGGACAGGCAGTACAGGACATCCTTGTTCTCACCTTCAAATGGGTTAATGAAGCTGCCAATAGCCTGGATGACTCTTTAAGTGTCCTCCTCATTTATTGCAACCTTTGAAGATCTGAGGACTTTGTACGAACTGCTGTCTTGGCTGCAAAGGCTGACGTGTCCGTGTCCAAGCGTTTATACTATCTGGAAGTATATCTTCAGACGACAGAATGACCCAGTCAAAAACAAATCATTTGATGGCAATGTTTTGTCCTACAAACAGACAGCCCTCCAAAAGCACACTTTAAGGAACTTGCTGAAACTGACAGCCTGCCTGAACAGCGTCTAAAGGAACCGCGAGAGATAAGATAGGTTATTGCCATATGTTTCCATGTTAAACAAAAATCAATAAAAACATTGGAATGTGTCTTGATGTCAGTTACAATGAACTCCACCCCCACCCCCACCCCCCCCCCCCCCCCACCCCACCCCCCACCCCCCACCCCCAAACCTTCACAAACATTTTCTGGAAAAAAATGGCAAAAGGACATCAACAAACTTAAGTACGAGAAGTTTCCGAAGTGCTTCAGCACCAACCATGGGCTTACAAACTACAATGGGTCGGCATGAGTCTGTTGCATCCTTGCAGGAATTCCCTCAGGACGTACATCAGCTTTTATTTATTTTTTAACCTATTTCCGACCACTGTCATCTTGACGTTTTAGAAGTCACTAAAATTGGGGATGTTTAGAAGGGTCTTGCCACAAAGTATCCTTGGGCCCAGTTTGAAGACTGTAGTTTGAATAGTCTCAGAGAAAATGCCAACGGTAAAGTTTACCAGGCGAACAACGGACAGACGACAACCGGACTTGCCCATTACACAGACTCACTATTGCTACCACACATGAGCCAAAATGGAGAAGAAGATGAGGTCAGTGGGTTTTCAGCTAAATGCAAATTGCACTAATAACCCTACCCTGGTAGTTATGACAATAGCTGCACTAAATGTATTAACTTATACTATTGGCTGGTTGTCGCAACTGTTGGTGACAGCCATCAATCCATTTGGTTTTGTTCCCCAGAATATGAGACCACAAAAGAATTTCATGCAGTAAGCCAGTTTGGCCACTGAACATGAATTACTAGTGTCAAGCATGAAATTTAGTCTGACAGTAAATTATACAGGTTGATTGGTACGCTTCTCCGTCCAAGTCAAAACGGCGTTAGCCATGGCACGGAGTGCTGGCTTCAGCAACGTTTTCGGAGACGTTTTTTTGTGTTGTCAATTTGAACGCAGTCAAGTTTGAGTTAGAAGAAGTAGATGGCTTTAAGGAGTCATGATTGCAGGAGATATAAAGGGGTTGGAACAAGTCATACAGAACTGAGATTTTGAGTGTGATTCCGACCAAGGATGGACAAGTGACGCAAACAGTGAGCAGGTAAACTATCGACTTTCGTTATCAAGGTGAAAAATAATATTGATCTTCCATATAACCGACAGCCTTTAGACTTTTCCAAATAGTCCATCAGTGACCAAGTCATCGATCTATTGTTGACAGAAACGAATCACTACACACAGAGCTAAATCAATCTTACTCTTGTTTTACCTGGATTACCTGGCGCCATAATTGACTGTATATGTGACAGTGACACTCTGTAGTTTATGGAACGCTGTTTGAGAAACTGTAATTGACTTTACTGTAGGTGTATATCTTTAACTCTTAACACGTCTCGAATGTGTTAATTATCTGTAGCCGACATGATAGCACTTGTGGCTGTCACCATAACATAAGGTGAGTGACAAAGTAAGTGAAGGTATTGGACCAGTTTTGTGTTCAGTTTGTTCTTCATTCATTTGTCTTTTTACGTTTATCACCAGGGGTTCATTTGTTCAAATACTAACTCTTAAAGAGATATAAACACAACAAAAACAAAGGTATTATTTTCAAAATGTACCTCTGTTAAATCACAAGTCTCGGTTATAGTAAAAGTTCTATGGCTTATACAAGGTGCTGGTGTTAACATAAGAGAAGTGTCTGTGCCTGTTAGCAAGTACACAGCTGAGATACACAATGTTGCCAGTGATAACAGCTTGAGATATGAGTGACTAATACAAGGAAACTCTACAGTGCTAGCTAGGAAGTCCCATTTTAGTAATAAGCCTCACTTAACACGGATCAAGTGCATCAACTGTAACATAACTCAAGGGTAGTGTTTTACTACCATGGTGCCTGAAGCCACCATGCTAATCAGGACCTACCCTGGAGCTGCTACAATCAACCGCCAACAGTTGACTCTGTAAGCGAAAACATCCAACAGCTGTGGAAGCCTGATTCATTCAAGGCATACATCATCAATAACTGCAAAGTGTCATACTCATAGCATTGTCAGCGACAAAGCTATATACGACACTTCCGCAGTTATTGATGCCGGGTACCTTAAATGAGTTAATGCCACTGTACTGAAAAGGTTGTACTGCAACGTCAGTGTTGTAGCGCTCTAAGTGCTAATGGCGATAACGCTTGGTAGGAAAGGTATGTAACTACCCATCTTTTCCACGGAGCAGTATCACCTGTATCAGTTAACTATTTCAGCCCGACGCACGCGTTTCCCAAATTTTGGAGGCGTCATCTAACGGCTACGCACCTGCTGCGGGATATAGATCGACCATGATAATTCAAAGGTTGTGCCAGATTAGCTTGGCGCCGTCAGGCGCCAAGCCGCTAATCTGGCACGACCCTTGAATTATCATGGTCGACCCATCTCCTGCTGTAGTGCGTCAGGGCTGAATGGGTTAAGGGGTTATGTGACGCGATGATTCCTAAAGGAATCATGGCAACAAAAAGCACTACCGACAGGCAAAGGGTTGACACATGGCATACAAAGGTCAACTGCCGTGTTGAAATTAGTATCTGCACGTTACATATTGGTAGCTCGGACCAGGTTCTTCTGGCACCAGCTTGGGCTGTCATGGTCAGTTGATCTTACAGACGCACAGCTACTGGGGATAATGGCCGCGTCAAGTGGTAGTGCTTGATACGCGTTGCGCTATTTCAAGCCGCACTACCTCTTGACGCCATTAGGTCGGTCTGTCTCAAACAGCCTCAAGAAAAAAGTGTAGGGACGGAGTTTTACGGAAAGCGGATAGACGTGTGAGTGTGTGACGGATGTAGGCCTTTATGCCTCACCATCCGTTGTGAGCTCAGTCACCACCTACTCGGGGCCCGCACTAACACGCACACACACATCGACGCGCTTTGAGAAGAGCATGCAAGTGACCCGTGTGCTTAGTATGTTATGTAGCTAGGTAAAGTCAACCTGCTTTCACACAAATTATGGCAAGACTGAAATTGTACCGTGAAGTTCTACTTGTGTCACCATTTCCTCAAGCCTATGAAGCGAAAATGAAACTCATATTACGTATAATATAAAATTACGTACAAACTAAAATTAACGTCATGACAAATGACGTTTGACAAATCCGCAATGACGCGTATGTCACCGTGCGCCCCTTATAGAACTCACTGACGCATTGGCTGATCTGCGAGACTTTTTCAATAGGAGATAATTCAACATCAGAATTAGGTCCAAGATAAAAGGTAGAGACCCTTGACAGCGAGGACAGCTCTCATATAGAAGGGACTTTGTGGGTTATGGTTCATCCCGTTTTGTTGTCTAACATATTGAAAATACGGTAGACTTTTGATGGGGCGGGTCGGAGCGCGTTCCGTAGAATGCCAAGGACATAACAGGCGGGCGGGGCTCGTGATCTGTTTAAGAAGTAACAAGATAAAAATGACGTCACGTCTAGCCACTCTAACCTTGCTGTTGAACGTCGTTTTGGCGCGAAGCGCCGTATGTGCGCATGTATGTGTGTGTGTGCGTATGTATGTCAACAAACACACGAATCTCCGATATTACGGTACGCACAAACTTGAAACTTGGCAAAACACTTTATTAAGTGAGTGGCTAAGGAAGCCTGAGAGCATATTGTAGTTGGATGACTCACTGAAGACAGAAAGTCGGATGACCCAGATTAGAGCCCGTCCGCAATTTTGATTATATGCACTTCAAATTTGGGATATGGCTAGTTTGTAGGGAAAGACATTGGATGAGTTTGTTAGCCAATTTGGACCTCTTCAACGTTTTCGAAAATAAAAGTTAAATGCGGAAAAAATGTCAGAAGTAAGACTCCTTGCGGATTTCATCAGAAGAATCAAACAGTGACGGTGACGTAAAAGCACCAAACGCGTCAGTGTTTTATACAATATTCCTAATTGACTCAAATCACCAGCACATCAGTGTTTTGCATATGTATGAGCTGGCGCGATGTTCTCCTTCATATATTTTTGTATGATATTTGCGAACGTATTGTGGAAAAAGTGGAATATGCATGCAAGCTTATACAGAAGAGGCTTTGTGGGCATGGGCCATTCCACCTTATTCTTCAAAATGGCTGCGGCTCGCCAGCCCACAGAACGTATAACCGGTAGGAAGCGCCGTGTGTCTGCCGTCTGTGTTTGTGTGTGCCATTTTGCTCAGTGTTTATGTTTGTGTGTGCCATTGCCGTGCGGATCAGGCGGAGGTGTGTGTGGGAGGAGGATGGGGGGGGGGGGGTGGAGATTAAAGGGAGATACTGAATGAGTTCGTAATCCAGCGTTGTACCTCTTCAACTTTTAAAATAATAATTTATTTATTTCTGCAAGTTTTGGAGCCACTATTTACTCCGATCAAACAGTCAGCGCTGGAAGAGGTTGTGTGGAACAAAACAGTCAGCTCTGGAAGAGGCTGCGTGCCTTTCGGATGAGTGACGTGAAATCAGTATCAAATGCGTCACAGTGGGGTCTTGAAGGTGGACAATGAAGATGCCTCGCGCCAAATGTATGTTCAGCAGCGAGGTTAGCGTCACTATACATGACGTAATTTTTATCTTGTTACTTCAATTGTTAGAGGTTTAGCCTGCCCGCCTTTGACACCATGGACATGCTATTAAATTCGCCGCACCGCGACCCGTCCTTGAAAGGTCCTGGTAAATCAAAGTGGCACAGTTGGAGTGCGCCTGAGTTGATCAGTGTTCAGGTCGTACTCCATAGGCAATAGATTTCCCTGTCCCCCATAACCCGCCCGTCAGGGCCGTCCATGATCACCTCGGTGCTGTGGACGTTAAACCCGAACTAACCAACCAACCAACCCGTCCTAAAATGTCCCTTCTATTAATAGAAGTGACTAAAAAAAATTGCCCAGTCGGCAAAGGCCATTTGGGCCGAAGTGGACAGCAGTGGGCTCGAGCACTACTGTGCGGAGGCCCATTTCGTCCGACTTCGGCCCGACAGCCTTTTTCGGGCTGCGGCAATAGAGTGATGTTGTGCCTCGTTGAATTCACACACAAGCTTCCGCCCAGGAAGGGAGCTTTCTGAAAGGTCACGGAGAAGATGTGCACTGGCCGGAGGTGCAGCCTGCGTCAGCCCGAGGACAGATCGCTTATTCGTGAGTAGTAGCGGTGTAACTTTGTCTCGGTCGTGTTCCACTGGAATAAGAAGTGGTCTGGAAAAAACGTCGCCATGATAGGATGCGGGGTATGCCTAACGTGATGCGTGACTGGCGTGTCTTCGGTTGTCGTGATCACGATTGCAATCTTCATCCTCGTGACACGTGAAGCAAGGCTTCGTCCCTAACTCATTCAGCCCGACGGCCGTATTTCCCAAATGTTGGAGGCGTCATCTAACGACTATGCACCAGTTGCAGGAGACGGATCGACCATGATAATTCAAGGGTAGTACCAGATTAGCTTGGCGCCGACAGGCGCCAAGCTAATCTGGCACTACCCTTGACACTACCTACAATCTGGCACTACCCTTGACTTATCATGATGGTCGACCCATCTCCTGCTGTAGTGCCTCAGGGCTGAATGTGTAAGATCTTCGTGATACGTGAAAACGTCTTGGTTATTTCGTGAAACGTGAACAGTCTCTTGTCATTTTTTAATTTAAACTCAAAATTACCAGTCTCCCCCTTCCCCCCCCCCCCCCCAATCGCTGTCGGGACGTTAAGCAACGTACAGCCAACCAACCAACACCCCCCCCCCCCACCCCCACCCCTCGTCTCGTCGCGTCGCGTCGCGACGCGAGGTGAGGCGAGGCGAGGCGTGCCGTGGCGTGACTTGGCGTGGCTTGGCTTTAATTAAGGAAGATTGCAGAACACAGTCTGCGTCAACTGACACTGAACGGGTTAACCCCTTCACCGCCGAGAAAAAGTGAACTGCAAGATCCAACTGCAAGAGACAGCGCCTCCTGAGTCCCCGCGATTGTAGTGGCCCTTGAGGATCTATGCCTCTTGCCGAGACCAATGTGTATGCACGATCTTGGACTTAATGGTTGCCCAAACTGTATGCATAATAAAAGCACTTCCAGTCCTGATTCATCTGTTTTTAGTAGTTAAGATCATGGTAAAATGCCTGAATATACACTAGAAATAACATGGGAGACACATTTTGAGAGGTGTAGTGACTGTATGATTAAAATGTTGGCCAAGGCTGAAAATTTCCCTTGCCAGAAAGCATCACCGATCGACCTCGTGTGAGCGATGTGATGGTGTGCAAATAAAAGGTCGACCTACTTGTTTCATATCATCAATTCTGTGAGGCAAGACATGTATAAATATTTACCAGTGAAGAACAGATATTTTCATGTGCGAAATATTGCGCTATTGCCTAATAAAAAACGGCATGTTGAACGTCAGGCGTGTTGTAATTTTGCGACAGAATATCTCTTCCCTGAACTTCGCACAATGTGAACCTCATAGCAGACGAATTATGACCATCACTTCCTCTCCTGTACATGCATAATGCACCCACTTCGCATGTTTCAAGATAAAAACACAAACAGCCTTTTTTGAAAGGCGAGTTTACTTCTACCGGTTTTTGTTGTAATAATCGATGTTCGACATAGTTGTCTTTTCTTCCTCAACTGCTGCCGATTTCAATTTTGAAAATTTACACATCGTTTCTTCGTATCACGAGATGCATACGCGCTATGCTGGATCGATGATTGCGGCAAGCTTCAAACCGACGGAACTCGAGAATGGTATGTTGTAATATTCGCCTTTATCTGACGTTCGACATAAAATCTACGTTCAACATACTTTCTGTATAGTTTTTGCATAACAGTTACCTAGACAAAGGATTGATATGGCATTTGTACCGATAGGATATACAAGCTGTGCAGATTGAAACGAATTGGGCAGTTTGTTGTCGCCAGCCATGTGCGTTGAAAATGATTTAGCGAGTTGTACGTCATTACATTACCACAATGCGTGTGTGGTAAACATGACGTTCGATCAAAGCATCTTTGTCTAGAACACTCTCTGGAACGTCGTGTTTGGAGAAAACAGCTAAATTTGTAGAATGTAAAACCGATTTAGACAAAATGCGGTCACACGTGTTTGTAGTTGTTGACAAGCTCCCTTTTCAAGGCGTGTTGCGTCGACCGTCATATTTCCAACACGGCCGATGTTGTAAACCTGATGTGCAATCACCTGTTCAATGATGGTGTTGTTAGAACGCCTTTCGCACTCAGATCGCCATTGTTGACACTTTCCATCTCGTAGAGTCACCCATAGAATCGTATGAAAGGCCTTGAGAGGGAGAGTGTCATGTTTGATAATAGAACATGCAGATGAAGCGTTGAAAGTGTACATGATAGATGAAAGTGTAAATGGAGATGGCAACTGTTTTTTTCAGAGCTCTGAGCCTTCTTATATTTGGCACAGAAATGTGCCATGAAGAGCTCAGGTGTCGCATTGTTATTTGTATGGCACTGCATCCAGACAGTTTTCTGAATGGTTCTAATTGGTGCGGTCCTCATGACTGTGTCACCAGCTGAAGTTATTCAAATGGCTGTGCTGACCTCAGTTTCACCTGATGCTTCAGAGCGTCTGTCGTTTGAAGCTGAAGTGATGTCAGTGGTTCAGAACTGCAGCTTGTCAGGGTTGTGGGAGTTTTGCGCAGCCAGTTTTGTGCTGAAGCGTCCAAACCAGTCGGTTTTTCCAGATCTTGGTTGGGAGATGTACAGGCTTCACTGCAGCCGCAATTTTCGCGCTCCGGGTTGTGAGGATGGTCAGAAATTGTTCATCATGTGGTTCTCAGTCCGCAGTGACATGGTTGCTGATCACTGGGTGCCAAACCACTTTGTGCCTATCGTTCCCCGCGGCACACACACTCAAGCTCCAGTGGTTGGCATCTTCCATCTTGTTCAGTGGAATGAAACTATGTTGGGCAAGTTAAAGACGTTGACGAACGTCTGCAGGTTGCCCGTGTGAGTTTCATGTCAAAGCGCCGGCACTTGTACTTTTGGCTTATCCGCTTTGACTACTTGTGTGAACCATTTGATTTTATTTTGAGGAGGGTCTCTCTCAACCTCGATAAAAGCACATCCAGTCAGAGGCGTCAGTTTTTCACAGTTATTTAGGACATATGCTGCATAGAAATTGCAGAAGAAACGGGTATAAATATAAATAAGTGATGTCAAGGTGTTTGTGTTTTCCTACACATTTCAGTATATTTACTGACATGTGTAGCAAAACAAACGTGTCATCACTGTATTTGTCTGTTTCTCCTGCACTTTCTAGTTGCTTGAAGACCCATACTGACCATCTGTCACTATATTAATAGTTCTCTTAGCGGAGCCCCGAGACACCTACGAAAGGGTTTTGGCCCCAGTGTAAAAAAACAAAATAACATATATTCATATAAATGTATGAATTTTTTTTACACTGTTTTAACCTTCATTGTGTTGAGACACTTTTGAGAAGAAATAAGTGTAAAGCGAGATGTGATCTGCAGTTTTAGGGATTGATGAGCAGTTCAAATACATGATGAATAGTGCAGAACGATATGTGATTTAGCAGTATTTGCGGATTGATCGGCAGTTCAGGTAAATGAGGAAATGTGTATATGCAGTGTTTGTTGCGGAAGAAAAGTGACTTGTGGGCGAACTTGTGGTTTTAGATGGATAAATGTTAAACCTGCGTTCAGTTTGTTGTAATTATGACGTTCGACATAATATCTGTTTTCCTGAATTTGCATTTATTCTTCCTGTACTTGAAATAAAATGATCATAGGAAATGTTGCTGTTGTCTCTCTTAATTCTTTTTACATCCCTGAGAATGTGGTTTGAAAGAGAATGTGGCTGCATTTCACATTTACAACAAATAGAAAGAAGCACCTGTGTCGGATGTCAGGTATTACAACAATTTATCCTTTTCAGTGACACCCAGAAAACTTTAATGATTTAGTTTTGCAACAGACATTCACATTTACTAATCCATTTAACTGTTCAAGTAAACATTTTCCCAACTTGGATCAATAACAAAACCAAAACTTACACGGTTGTGTTGTAATACCTGACCTCCGACATAATGTCATATAAAACCTTCTGGATGAGATTTCTCTGAAACTAAGGAACAGACTATATTCCAATTTCACATACTATTTGCACATGCCATAAACTGTCCAACGCGGATTTTTCATGTAATTCTATCACTTTTCACTTTCAAGCACCCTTGTTGCCTTTTCAGTAACACCTTTTGGCAATAGGTCACATACGATCTCGAAATGTACCTACAGTCATAGGGGATTGGTAACTGCGTCGCACACTTGCTTTCAATATTACGAAATATGTGCCTTGCTTACTGGCTTTCGTAGGGCTATGCTCACTCATGCAGTTCCCCGTGTTCTAGACAGTAAAGTATATCTATCTCCAGAACTATGACGTAAACTCAAAGGATACCTGAAAAACTGGTAACTTCGTCCTCAGAATGTAATGAGTTAAGTTAACCCTTTTGTTCAGCAATATTGTCAGACATACAGTAACATTTAGACAGCAGATATTGTCAGACATTTAGACAGACGATATTGCAGACTAGTAGTGCCTGCAGCAGGCCGCTTTATCGTGTTTCTTGTTGTTGTTGTTGTTTGTTTTTTCCCCGTTTGTCACTTTCACCTTTGTTTACATGTAAGTTTCGCCTAGATAGACAGTTTGAGAATAAAGTGGACATTTGTTTTCTTCTTCTACACACTATTTCTAGCGTGTATGTAACTGTTGGCGATGTGCGTGTGTGCGTGCGAGTTAGTTTCCGCTATTGTCCGCTAATCACGACAGACCTGCGTGCTGGGCGGCGCTTCGGCCAATGACGCAGGGGTTTCGTGGACTGACATTTTGTCGTCAGTCCCTCGTTGTTGCTGATCAGGGGCGGATCAATTACCTCGGTGGGGGTGGGTGGGTGGGGGGTGGTTTCCAACTTTTTGTTTGGGACCTTCAACCTGATACAAAAGGCCTCCCCGACGCTAGACCGTGCTTCCAAAGTCCGAAAAATCGAGAAGAGGGGGGTAGAGACAGAGAGAAAATATCAAACAAAGGGGGGGGGGGAAGGGGGAGACGGAGGGGGGGGGGGGGCAAACATCCCAAAAAGGGACTTTGTTATGTTATAGCACTTTAAAGAATTTTGGGTCGAGAGGGGGGGGAGGGTCCGGAACCTCTAGGATCCCCCCCCCACCCGATCCGCCCCTGCTGATGCTTTTGTTTTTACAAAGTGATGTTGGGTGCGACGCAATTTCGGTACCACCCACCCAGCTTTTCTCTGAAAGTACCACTGACTTTTAACCGTTTTAGCCCCAAGGTCCCATTTCTCAAAGTTTGGAGGCCGTGTTGCCTAACGACTATGTACCAGTTGTAGGAGATGGATTGATCATGATAATTCAAGGGTAGTGCCAGATGAGCTTGGCGCCTTCAAGGGTAGTGCCAGATGAGCTTGGCGCCTTCAAGGCCCGGTAGTGCCAGATGAGCTTGGCGCCTTCAGGCGCCAAGCTCATCTGGCACTACCCTTGAATTATCATGATCAATCCGTCTCCTGCTGTAGGGCCCCGGGGGTAAAAGGGTTAACATACCAAGCGCACGCAGTAGTGGGTACAAGGCACAGCAATCATTCATGCCCGAAATATCTCTCCAGGGAATCCCGCCATAGGGGATTCCAGTTTCAGGTCTACTATATAATGGCGGGACTTTCCCAGCATAGTCCGGCAGATTCCCCAAGCTACGGGCCGACCATCACCGCTTGTTGACTTATCCCTGTTCCCAAGTCGTGACAGACAGTCCCAGTCCTGAAGGCGGACCGCTTTTACCATGATCTTTGTCAAGGTGCTTCTGACGTGGTCCGTGATGTGGTGTTTCACCTGTTGCCAGGCAACTGATGGAGGTAATGAGATGCCGCGGGTACATTCTTGTGACGTGTTCGTGTCTATGACGTGAGTGGGTTGCATGTAGCGTGCTTAAATATAGTGTGTTAAGCTCGCTGACTTAAGGTCTTTCTTGCTTAGTAAAGCTCTTGCTTAGTGCGCGAGTGTTTTCTGTTGCATGGAGCGACTTAGCGATGTGCGTAGCTCCGAACGAGTTCTTAGCGAGCGGGGATAGGTTATTTATAGCTTATGGTGGGGTTCTCCCCTACGTCATCATAGATTGTAGAAATCCGCCAATAAAAACGCACGGTTTTCGCTTCTTCTGACCTAACGGAAACAAAGTAGACAAAACGCCGGTGAAATGGCGGCGATGGAAAACAAGAAGTCAAGAGAGAAAGAATGGCAAATTTTTCGTGCAGGCAACCCTGCTTGTCAGTCTAATGTAGACGTACATTAGTTAAGGAGTACCGTGTAGGCTCCCATAGTATGAGGATCTATGTCTCAAGTCTAATGTAGATGTACATTAGTTAAGGACTACCGTGTAGTAGGCTCCTATAGTATGAGGATCTATGTTTCTCTGACAACGGCTGGTGTTGGGTTATACCCATCGGTGTGCAGGGTCAGTTGAATCAGTTATGCAGACTCCTCACCGATAATTCCCAGATGTCCGTGAGACGAGGCTGGGTGGGGGGTCCGTGCGTTCCCACGTACATTTCGTGTTCCTCCTTCTCTATCCTAGATGGAAGGCTGTTTCTGCCACAAGGTTTAAGAGAGTGAATTCACATTTCCGTTCTCGCGTTAACACGGCAGCTAAGAACTCTTCCTCAGCTAAGCACGCCTCTACGCACGGGGGGGACCGTCCTTAGAATTAAGCACGCCACTAAGCTCGCTCCAGCAGATAAGCACGCTCATGCAACGCACATTTTCAGCTAAGCTTGTGAACTTAGCGCTAAGCAAGAAATTTGCGCGCTAAGCAAGCAAATGCAACCCACCCGCTGGACTAACTTTGTCATGACTTTGTACACCTCAACACGTGGTGTGGCCGCGTGTGGTGACTCTGTTGAGCCAAAGCCCAAAGAGATGAGTGTCTTCTGTTCTCAGTGGGGTAAGAACCCCACGAGTTGGCTGGGGGAAGGCAATGGCCTTGCCATACATCTAACTATGAGGCCAGCGTACTTAGCCCTCTTTTTTGACTTGGGCCAAATCTCATCTTTGCCCTACTTACAGATATAAAAGTATGTTTGGGTCACCTCCCCCCCCCCCCCCCCCCGCCCCCACATTACTTACCAACCATCTCGCTCACTGCGTTCATCAGCAGAGAAACTTCTCAAAGTCCGGCCAAAGTTTCACAAATCTGCCGGTGAACGCTCTTTCAGATATACTGTTCCATTAATTTGGCATTTACCGACTGAGCTCAAAAATGCCTCCACCCTTACGCAGTTTAAAGCAAGGTTAAAAACTTACTTTTTCTCTTAGACTTTCGTGTAATTTCTACGGTATTTCTGTACACCCCCACCAGACTCTGTGTGTATGTGTGTGTGTGTGTGTGTGTGTGTGTGCGTGTGTGTGTGTGTGTGTGTGTGTGTGTGTGTGTGTGTGTGTGTGTGGTTTTCGCCCGCGCGTTGAGTTATTTTATTATAAATATGAGAAATGCGCCATATAAATACCATGTATTGTTATTATTATTACATCCAGTAACGCAGCTTCTCAGCACGGCTGTAGTTATAAGCACAGAAATACATTCCGTCAATATTGGGCTAATAACGGTACATTTTTTTATGTTCTATTGTGGACATGATGACATTGTTCAGAATGTATTGTTGACATGTGTCTCGCTAGGCGTGATCACCTTTCCTTAGTGTCCTTTAATATTGAACTTTGGCTGTCACTGAAGATACCACTGGTCCGAAAAGATGCGTAACTACACGTCTGTTCCGCCAAGCGGGATCGTCAGCACTCAAGGGGTTGATATTTAACCCTTTTCATCCTCGTACACTCGCGCTTGAAATTAATTTGACTATTATACTTCAAGGGTGGTGCCAAAATAGCTTGCCGCCTAAGGCGTCAAGCTATTCTGGCACCACCCTTGAACTAAAATGGTTGATCTATGTCCTAATGTGTAATGTAGCCTTCATAGGACAAGAAACAAATTTTACAAAATCAGCCTCAGGATGTCATGGGTTAACCATTTAGCCCCGAAGCACTAGGGCAGGAGATGGATCGACCATGACAATTCAAGGTTAGTGCCAGATTAGCGTGGCGCCTAAAGGCGCCAAGCTAATCTGGCATTACCCTTGAACTATCCTTCACTGCTCTTGAATTATTATCGTCGATCCATCTCCTGCAGCTGGTACATAGTCGTTAGGCGACACGTCCACACTGTGGACAATGCGGACGTGATGTTAAATGAGTTAAGAAGTT
Organism: Semisulcospira habei; assembly: GCA_036245525.1. NCBI lineage: Eukaryota > Metazoa > Mollusca > Gastropoda > Semisulcospiridae > Semisulcospira > Semisulcospira habei. Next base: position 186,610,267 of record BTPG01000005.1, read on the forward strand.
AGGCCACAACTTCCGTGACAGTCTTCCTGGGAATGCCCGATGCGGTTTGCACGTGGGCGATAATTATAAGGGGAAACGAGTGCGTCCTAAGGTTTTACTGTCACAATCATTTTAACGCATGTCACGCAGTGGGACCTGTTTTGAACAGTCACCTTTTATGCAGGGAGAAAGTGGCCTTAACAACAGGTGCTTCCTCGAGAGATGCCTTGAAGAGCACACAGTGGCACCTGTCATTAAAGGCTACAATCACAGCTACAGCCACCTATATGATGGTCTGCAATGACAGGTGATCTCTCATAAGGGTGGACGCTCAAAGCAGGTTCTACTGTATGAAGTCGCTTTGTTCCATTGCGGGTGTGAACTGCCAAAACTGCAGATACATCGGGCGATCAATGTTGTCTTGTACACTAAGACTTTATATCCTTCTAGTTTGACAGTCCATACGAATAAGCACACGTCTTCTAGGCACACGTTTTCTAGGCACACGTTTTCTAGGCACACGTTGTCTAAGCACACGTTTTCTAAGCACACTTTTTCTAAGCATACGTTTTCTAAGCACACATTTTCTAAGCACACGTTTTCTAAGCACACGTTTTCTAGGCACACGTTTTCTAACGCTCCTTGTGTGTAACGGAAGAACTCTTCTGTGTATAAAGAGAAGAAAAGCAGAAAAGTCTTTCATTTTACGACATTCAAACTTCGTGACTTAAAGCGCCCTAATGTAGGCAGTAACTTAAAGCGCCCTACTGTAGGCAGTAACTTAAAGCGCCCTAATGTCGGCAGTAACGGTGAGTACAGGGCGTGTGAAGCGTTTTCCGCAAGTATCTCCATAAAGAACCACTTTTCTACACCAATCTTAGAACAAACATCATTCAGTGACAGTTCACCCAAAACCATTTTCTTTAACTCATTCTACCCCAGACACACCACAGCAAAATAAGGATCGACCATGATAGTTGAAGGGTAATGCCAGAATAGCTTGGCGCCTATGGGCGCCAAGCTATTCTGGTATTACCCTTCAACTATCATGGTCGATCTGTGTCCTGCACTAGAGTGCAGTCTTCATAGGACAACGGCAACATGTGGGGGATTACGGTCTTGGGGTACAATGAGTTAAAGAAACTCAAACAATGTGTCAGTTTTACTGTACGGCAGTCGTAAAATTTCCGATTTTTCTCATGAAATGTGCCCCAGATAAATCAAAGCCCAGTGCAGTACGAAAGAGTCATTTTCATCACCTGAGTTAAGTCTGTTATCTTTTTCATTTATCATTTGGACTACTTAGCTCTGTCTATGTGTGAAGAGGGGTGGATGGGGTGGGGGGTGTCTGTGAGTCTATGAGTACGTCTGTCTATGTGAACAGTGTTGTTATCTGTTTGCAAGTATTATGTTTACTTATATGTATGTATATTTGTAGTTAGTCTTGTACTTGTTAGCAACGGCAGGTTTGTAAAATGGCTGTGTCGATGACGATGTCAAGGCCTAAACCGTTGTAAAATAAAGTTTCATTGATTCACTGATTCATTCATTGATTCTCTCTCTCTCTCTCTCTCTCTCTCTCTCTCTCTCTCTCTCTCTCTCTCTCTCTCTCTCTCTCTCTCTCTCTCTCTCTCTCTCTCTCTCTCTCTCTCTCTCTCTCTCTCTCTCTCTCTCTGTCTTAGCTCCGTCGTGCATCCAACCGTGACGCTTTGGATTGCTTGATATACTGTGTACTATGTGTTTTTCTATGTAAGCAGTGGACTTTCTTATACTTTTTAAACATTATTCCAGTGGACGTGCATACTAACTATCATCACACGGATATCCTAATGCTTGTGTTGTGAGTGTGAGAAGTGTGCAGGACAAAGCACACTATTTTCCCCGGATGATATCATATTGTGTACGTGGGATGCGAGTTGTGCCCAGACTGAAGCCAGTCTTTGTCCGTCGTGCAAGGTAAATCCGATCATACGAACGATCACTTTACGATATTCTTCTCGTAATTTTGAACGCTTCGTCATCCACTTTGTTTTCTGGAACTCATTGAATATAGTAGAACTTACGCCTGCCACTGTCTATATTTTTCGTTTAATTATATATTTCATCCCTTGCACTGTCAGTAACTGTGAGGGGTTAGACTGTGACCAGTGCAGTCTATTGCTGAACTTCAGATCTAAGCAGCCAATGTTTGCTTTTTGGCTTACTGACTCTGTGACACGATGCTGTATCGTCTCCACCACCCCACCAGACTCCACTCCTGTCAGCCCTGCAGACACGCTGGCACTTCCTGAGGGGTGTCACAATGTTTGCTGATCCCACCACCCTCCACACCTACCCCTGTTTCTAACTCTCTAAAGCTGGCGCTGAGTGCCCGGTTACAGCATACCACCAAGTCCGAGTAGCGATGGCATCTTCATCCCTCTCTCTAAGTGTCGTGACGCAAGATCCCACCCTCGCCACCCCCACCAATCCCTTTAAGAGAGATAACCCGGTGCTGAAGGACACTGCGTGCGGCCAGCAAACGCGTTTCTACAGCAACGGCCCCAATGGCGTCATCACCCTCAAGCGCTGGCGAACTGCCCTCTACCACCGCTACATCAACCTGCTCCAGGCAAAAGGCGGTTACTCTGTAGTCTGGAGGGACACAGACGCCAGAAATGAACCTGTAGAGTGTGGTGACTCCTACCTGGATTGTTCCAATCCTGACATTCCAGATGACTTGGGAAAAACATTCATACAAATCAGGGGGAGAGCAAAACCAAAAATCACCATCACCCTCTACTTCCACGTGCGGCGCAAGACTGGCGGCACCTGTCTCATTCAGGGACACAACAAGGACACGTGGGTCCTAAGCGAATATGACTCTTTGTGTACGTTCGTACAACAGCTGAAAGACGGCTGCACAGACCCTGCTGACAATGTCCCTGTTGACATGCCGCGTGACCAGTCATGCGATCCCACCATCTCCCCGATAGTATCATTCCCAGACACCCCTCCTCGGGCAATTTTGGACTCATCCCTCCCCTTAATCGGATTGGAAGCTGACGACTCTACCTCCCTATCGCCGATTGTTCAGTCCTGTAACCCTCGGAACAGCTCCGCTAATCTTGTCCCTGAGCCTCTGACCGTGACCACCGGCAGCACTGTGAGTGACATGACCAGAGACGGTCCGCCTACCCCGCCCTCCATCCCACACCCCTCCTCCAGCGGGCCACATCTACGGGATGATCTCTACTCCACCATCTCTGATCACTCTGATGTTCCTGCCAGTCAGTCCCTTGCCACTACCCCCTCCACACCCGAACCTGCCCCCTTCACACCAAGTCCTGTCAGCCATATTGTTACCCAAGTGGCGTCAACGGGTGACGTCACCACCGAGGACTTGACCTCGCCCGGGTTACCCGTCTCGTGCACTCAGGTGGATTCTGATTATAGCGAGCTGGTGGTGTCCGGTGTCCGAGACGAAAAGCCGCTTATCATCCTAAAGCTCCAGACCCAACTCTGCAACAGCCAGGCCGCCGTCGAGGCTCTCCATCAAGAGTTGTGTCAGCTGAGAACTGTCACTATGCTAAATATTAAGCAGATTGACAGTAAGGTGTGCGAGTCCGCGGAGAAGATGGCAAATGACCTCCGGATGTTAGAGTCTTGTATGTGTGGCAAGCTGTCCCACTTACATGATCAATTGACAAACATGGCAGAAGTTCACTGTCTCGTCGACGACACTCTGCAAAGACTGAACTCTGAACAAGGGCTACCTGTTGCCTCTGGCCAAACCCCCCAACTACTAGTGTCAACAACGCCTGAAGGCTCTATGCCCGTAAACAGTGATGCAATCACTAGTATGAAGCCTGTGTCCACTACAGCTGGTGATGTGATCCCAGTAAGGATTACCGTTCCTAAAAACAACCCTCCGAGTAGCCAGAAAGAGCAAGCCCCAGGGAGTGCGGTAATTACGATCAACGTTGCCTCCCCTATCGCAGACAACCACCGTGAGGGGAGCGGGGCGTCTCAGCCTGGCCAGCGGCAAGGGGGCGGAAATCGGATTGCCGGGAGCCAGCAGCAGCGCAAGGACTTTTTTCCGTGCGAGCGGGTCTTTGATAACAACGTAGAGGTAGACACAACCACGCTCGTCATCGGGGACTCCGTCGTGCGAAACTTCAAGGGAGAGAAGATGACCATGTACCAGGGCGAGAAGGTACAGGTCATCTCAATATCCGGCCTGCAAATCTCCCACTTGACTGACTGGCTCAAGCAGCAGCCGCGGTCACCCCGCGTCCAACTGGTCACTTTCCACGTAGGGGTGAACGATTGCAAGACGCATGAGATCACCAGTCAGCAGTGGGAGAAACTGGTCACTTCTTGCAAAGGCGTGTTCCCCAAAGCAAGCATCCAGGCCTCATCCATCTTGCCTGCTGCCCAGGGGAAAAACTCTCGCCTTAACCAACGTATTTCCCCCTCCAACGCAAATCTGTGCCACGTGGCAAAGAAGATGCGCGCTATCTTTGTTGACAATGCGGGCGTGTTCCTAGCCCCAAGCGGTCTTCCCCGGAAGGCGCTGTACCGTGTGGACAACAAAGGCCGACTTGACCCCATTCATCCATCCCACGTGGGAACCCGGAGGCTTGCCGGCAATATCAAGTACGGTGGTCCAGCTGTCAACCCTGCTGATGCAATTACTCACCAGCACAGAAGCTCTCAGGCAACCACTAAGACGAAACTCTACTCAGAGGCCTTAGCTGGTGGTAGCTTGAATGTACAGAGTGACACTTCCACTTCTGACACTATTGTATCCGGTTCTGTTTGGTCCCACATCACCAGTACAACCACCTCTACGCCAGGAGCCTCAACCACAGGACCATGATCAACTTCAACAGCAGGAGCAGCTGCAGCTACAACAGGCGCAGCAACAACAGTTACAACAGGAGCAGCAACATCTACAACAGATGCCCTTCATGCCGGTTCCTGACTGGCAGCAACTTCAGTACCATCATCTGCTGCAAATACATACCAACTCTTCAACTGCAGCACCTTGGCAACAACCACAGTACCCGGATGGTTGCCATGGTGTGTGGTCGAATCATCGCCCACCAACCAGTGTATCTGCTTATCCGGTTAATAGTCTGCCACCGTACCACCAGTTATGCCAGGTGCCCACAGCGAATGGTGCCAATGGATATGTCAGCTACTTACGCGGTTGGTAATTCAGTGTCGTGTGATCAGTGATCCTTCACCGTTGTGCTTCACAGATTTCACTGTGGGTGTGTGAGGCAGTTCATGATTACGTCAGTGTTGCGTGTGCTTCTTTAAATACGGTTCTTCTGCGTTCGCTTGTGATTTATTCCAAAGCAGTGATTGACTGTGTGCCTCAACTTCTGTGATTTTCTCGCCTGGTTTGATTACCAAAGCTCCGCTAAGTTTTCATTGTGACAGTACGGTTTCAAGTGTTCAGCCTACGATACTTCACATTTGTTCATTTATTTAGACAGCTTGCGTGGCATTCATACGTGGATACACTATTAATCAAAAGCGATCTTCATTTGATAACGCTGTGTTGGACACCATTTGTGACGTTTGATACGAGGTGCTATAACTTCAGCCGCGCTTTACTGCATTGAAACTTTATTCCTTATTCCCTCTGTTTATATTTTTTGTATTGTGTTGCATTTCATTTGTGAGAGTTAGAATTCAACATGACCCATAATGCTCAGACACACGGAAGCCTTCAAACTAATCACTTGAACATCTACCATCTTTTTAACAAGGTGGCCGATTTGAATGTTTTTTTAAACTCGTCTGAACCATTCCACCTGTTTGGTCTTAGTGAGACGCGACTTAACTCCGACATAAGCGATGAAGCCGTTCACATACCTAACTTTAGCATCACTCGACGTGACCCTAGTGTACTTGGTCAGACTGGGCTTGCCGTTTACATCCATAACTCAGTCCAACATTTAGTAAAAAGGCGTGAGGACATAGAAACTCCGGAAGTTGAGTGCATTTGGTTGGAATTTAGGGCTCCAAAAACTAAACCCGTCTTCATCGGCTTTTGTTATCGTAACCCATCAGCCAAGTTTGAATGGTACGACGATTTCTTGCATGCAGTAGAAAAAGTTGGCTTACCTAACTGTGATGCGTTGCTACTAGGCGACTTTAACATAGATATGTAATAATAATAATAATAATAATTACGGTATTTATAATGCGCTTATCTTATAATAATTATAACTCTAAGCGCACACTCACAACTCGCGCACGCATGCGCACGCTTTAGACAATGACTCACGTACCACAAACAGTGAAATACATTACGACGGTCAGCTTGGGGTGGGGAGTGCGGTGATATAGTGCTAAAACTGTTGAAAGAGGTGAGTTTTGAGGGCGGACTGGAAGGAGGAGAGAGAGTGTTTCTGACGGAGAGAGAGTGGGAGAGTGTTCCAGGTGGATGGACCGTAGACGGAGAAGGAGCGGGGACCGAAAGTGTTAAGTTTGGTGCGAGGGATGTGGAGGCGGAGAGGGTCGGAGGCAGAGCGGAGGGAGCGTGAAGGTGTGTAGGGGTGAAGTAAGTTGGAGAGATAGGCAGGAGCGCAGTTGTTCAGGGATTTTTAGCAGAGAGACAGAACTTTGTATTGGATGCGTTGGGGGATGGGGAGCCAGTGAAGGAGTTTGAGCAGGGGTGTGATGTGGTCGGATTTTTTCTTTCTGAGGACGAGGCGGGCAGCACTGTTCTGGACGCGTTGGAGAGTGAAGATGGTGGAGTGAGGGAGACCGGAAAGGAGAGAGTTGCAATAGTCGATGCGAGATAAGATGAGAGAGACAGCAAGTTTGGTGGCAGCATCGGTAGTGAGATCTGATATGTTGAAGCCCCATACCGCGTGGGATTGCATCACCACACAAACCGGCTTAGAACAATTAGTTTCGGCCCCTACTAGGATCACAAAAACAACCGCAAGTTAGTTAGTTCGTTCGGGTTTAACGTCCGCAGCACCGAGGTGATCATGGACGGCCCTGACGGGCGGGTGATGGGGGACAGGGAAATCTATTGCCTATGGAGTACGACCTGAACACTGATCAACTCAGGCGCACTCCAACTGTGCCACTTTGATTTACCAGGACCTTTCAACGGAAATGCTATTGAACAAATCCGTTTTTCCACCCTGGATTGTGAGTCCAGCTACCGGGACCAGGACGGGATTCGAACCCACGACCCGGCGATTCCCTTCGCTCTCCTGCTCCGACGTTTAACCGCCTGAGCTATTTCGGACTCTACAACCGCAACACTCATTGATCACATTTACACCCACCGTCCCCTTAGTGTGTTCAATGTTAGTATTCCTGACCTCAGCATCAGTGATCACTTTCCTACTGTGTGTTCCTGGTCAACAAAACTGCCAGTGCATCGTAAGAACGGGCACACAACTATAACGTACCGCTCATTTAAACAGTTTAATCAGTCTGCTTTTCTAGCAGACCTTGATCAAACACCATTTAATGTCGTTAATAACGAAACTGACCCTGAAAAGGCTCTGACTGTTTGGTATCGACTCTTTACAAGAGTACTTAACAAACACGCCCCTTTACGGCAAAAGCGGGTAAAAAACCACACGTTACCGCCTTGGCTAACGCAAGGAATAATTGAAGCTATGAAATTGAGAAATGACTTAAGAAGACACAAGCTATTTAACGAATACAAAAAACAACGTAACCGTGTCAAGTCTATGGTACGCAGGGCTCAAAAGTCTCTCTTTGAACGAATGATTAAAGAAGACAGAGATACTGCCGCACTCTGGCGCGCGGTTAATCTCGTCACCCGAGGTAAAAGCAAGAAATCGTCAGCCATTCCTTCTAGTATTACTGCAGATACCTTTAACAAACATTTTTTGTCTGTTGCCGAGTCAATCATACCCTCAAGCGGAAACGCGTCTTACACATGCCCGGAGTCCCTGCTTAACTTCTGTAAGCAGAAGACTAAGGACAAACCCCCCTTCTCTATACCGCCTCTAGCTGTGTATGAAGTAGGAAAACTGATCGGGTCACTGAAAAACAAAAAATCATCGGGACCTGACGAGATCAGTCCTAAAATCCTGAAACTGTCCCTTCCCTATACAGTAGAATCGTTAACTTATATTTATAACTTATGCATCCAACAAAATATATTTCCATCAGAACTGAAGCAAGCCAAGGTTATCCCTTTGCCTAAATCAAAAGATCTGTCTGATGTTAATAACTATAGACCTATCTCAATATTATCCAGCCTTTCCAAACCTCTTGAAAGACACGTGCACAAACACCTTTATCAATATTTGGAGAGTCGCAGTCTATTGCACGTATTTCAGTCCGGCTTTCGCCCCAAGCATTCTTGCCACACGGCACTAACAAGACTTGATGCGTGGCTAGCATCCATAAATAACTCCCAAATAACTGGGTCGATCTTTATTGATTTTAAGAAAGCTTTTGACCTTGTAAATCATAACATTCTTTTGTCAAAACTTCAAGCATATCTCTGCAATGCAGATGCTGTCTCGTTGTTCACTTCATATTTAAGCGGAAGGAAGCAAAGAGTACTGTTAAATGGATCATACTCCTCGTATGGTCTCGTCAAAAGCGGCGTGCCTCAGGGCTCTGTCCTCGGGCCATTGCTGTTCTGCATATTTATCAATGACCTTCCACTGCATATTAGTTGCCGCGATATTTCTTGTGACATGTTTGCTGACGACTGCACACTACACACTCCTCACAAAAATGTAGCTGCAATTAACACGCGTCTGCAGGAAAGCCTGCGTGAGGTCACCGACTGGTGTCATTCCAACTCCATGTCCCTGAATCCGTCAAAAACAGAATGCATGGTTATAACCACACGTCAAAAGCACCAGCTATGCCCGCTCTCTCTTAGTCTGTCTATAAACGGCAGCCCAATTGAGCAAGTATCACACCACCGCCTCTTGGGGGTCACTATAGATGATCAGCTCAAATGGCAACTGCATATTAATAATGTGTGCAAAAGGGTTTTCAGAAGCCTGTATATGTTGTCAAAATTGAAAACAATTACTGACACAGATACGCGTCTTCTTTTCTACAATGCTCATGTCAAGTCGCACATAGACTATGCATCAACAGTGTGGGATGGTTCTAGTGATGTACATTTGAAGAGGCTGAACTCCCTACATAGGAGAGCTGCTAAGCTTATATTTCCCGATCCCGAACTCTCAACTGACGAAAAGCTTAAAACTTTAAAAATTCTCCCTCTATCCCATCACTTTCAGTTCAATAAAGGTGTATTGATGTACAAGCTGTACAAGCAATCATGTCCACTGTACTTGAGTTCTTTTTTCTCAGAACGGACATCTGTAGCTTCTAGACATGGACAACAATTCAAAGTACCCCTGCCGAGTATTGATTTATTCAAAACCAGCTTGTCATTCTCGGGAAATTCATTTTGGAATTCTATTCCTGCAGAAATCAGAAACTCAAAGACGCTCACCTCATATAAGGACAGCCTCTTCAAACACATAGAATCTCTGACGTAATCAAATCATTACAGTATTGGGATAACTTGCACGTGTGTTCAGATGTGTACATGTGCGTGTGTGTCAGTTTGTGTGTGTGTGTGTGTGTGTGTGTGTGTGTGTGTGTGTGTGTGTGTGTGTGTGTGTGTGTGTGTGTGTGTGAGTTTGTGTGTGTGTATGTGTGCGAGAGAGAGAGAGAGAGAGAGAGAGAGAGAGAGAGAGAGAGAGAGAGAGAGAGAGAGAGAGAGAGAGAGAGTCCCTTTTTCCCATAGCCGTACCATAATATTTGAATGCCAAAGAGTACATTGAATACTGCATGTACTGTGTATAATGTTTTTTGCCTTCATATGTGGGTGCTCAATATGTTGGGCGCGCGCTCGCGTACGTGTGTGTGTGTGTGTGCGCGCGCGCGCGTGCGTGCATGGTGTGTGTGTGTGTATGTGTGCGCGCGCGCGCGTGCATGCTGTGTGTGTGTGTATGTGTGTGTGTGTCGGCGTGAGAGAGAGAGAGAGAGAGAGAGAGAGAGAGAGAGAGAGGGGAGAGAGATAGCACCTGCATACATATTTGCCCTTGCTGTATGAACTTTAATGTACTTAATGATTCTTTGTTTATTGCTTTACTTTGCATTTTTACTCATTTTATATTTTTGTGCGTACGCGTATGTGGGTAGGTATGTCTGGAGTGCGTGTCCGTGAGCGTGTGTTTGTTTTTGTGCGTATGTGCCTGAGTGCGTGCGTGTGTAAGTGTGTGTGTGTGTGTGAGAGAGAGAGAGAGAGAGAGAGAGAGAGAGTGTTCGTGCGTGTGTGCATGCGTACTGAATTGCGGTGTACATGAGTGTGTGTGTGTGTGTGTGTGTGTGTGTGTGTGTGTGTGTGTGTGTGTGTGTGTGTGTGTGCGTGCGTGCGTGAGTTGTGATGTGCATGCGTGCGTACCTGAGTGCGTGTGTGGGTATGTGTGTGTATGTGCGTGGTGCGTGCGTGCGTGCGTTAGCGAATGCATGCATGCAGCAGTGTGTGGTATCGATGTGTATGTTTACATGTCTGTCACTTATGTAGTAGATGTAGCAACGGCAAGTTTGAAAACTGGTCCTGTTACCAATAACTTCTACCGTTGGAAAATAAAGGTTCATTGTTCATTGTTCATTGTTCTCTCTCTCTCTCTCTCTCTCTCTCTCTCTCTCTCTCTCTCTCTCTCTCTCTCTCTCTCTCTCTCTCTCTCTCTCTCTCTCTCTCTCTCTCTCTCTCTCTCTCAAAAGCATTTGACCTCGTCAATCATGAAACTTTAGTTCAAAAACTTAATGTCTATCA